>VZTL01014013.1:0-27666 GCA_013400535.1 Scopus umbretta
ACTACTACTACTATTTTATTTTAATTTTATTATTAAAATGTTCTTAACTCAGCCCATGAGGGTTTGTGGGTTTTGTTTTGGTTTTGTTTTTTCACTTTTACGGTTCTCCCTCATCCCACTGGAGGGGGAGTGAGTGAGCAGCTGTGTGGTGCTTAGTTGCCAGCTGGATTAAACCACAACATCTTCCCTCTCAGCTTTGGAGTTACTGACACCACATATGCATACCATCACTGGGAACTCTTACTCAGCTCTAAGTACCTGAAGCCTTGTGGAGCTCCTGCCACCTGTACAGCAGGCACGCAATCAACTGCCATCAGCAACAATTTTTGTGCCTCATAATAAAGACCCTCGGGCTACTCTACTAATGTAAAGTGAAAATAGTGGCAATTTACATTAATTCAGTGAATTACTGCCTGCTGGAGTTCAGCAGTGGGTATGTTTCTGTTTCAGATGTCTGTCATCAGCATGAATATCCACAGCAGGGGGACAAAGCAGCTATGGTGATAGCCTGCTGCAGCTGCCATAACTAACCCTACTATGAAACCAGGAGCCAGAGCCCCGATTTTGGTCTGAGAAACCTGAGTTTAAACCTCTGACCTGTATACAACCACATTCTTCAACTTTCAGTGGTTTTCCTATTGTGGTTTGTTTGGGGATTTTTTTCAAAGCAACAACAACAAAAAAAAGATTTGTCCCATGGCAAACTTATTTGACATGTTTTTGCATTCATGCACTTTAGAAATAACTGAACAGAAATGCTTTATTGCTCATGACATTAAAAAGAAGTCCCTGCTTATCTCCAGACTACTATAGTCTGATGCTGAAGCTGGTAAACTGTTAGAAAGGAGAATGGATGATAATGAGAGCTAAGTAATACCTGTTTGTGCTTGTAACAGCTGGTGTTTGACATGAGTTTGTGAGCTGTATTATTAAGTAGAATTCAAGCAGTTGAGAGGGAGCTGGCTTGTTTGTTCTGAGGATTTGGCTCTCAACCAGCTCCCTGCAGTTTCACTTGATTGTGGTTCTACAGAACAGTTGGAGAGGGCATGTCTACCAGAAATACTAGTGTGGGTGCTTTCCTCTTGAGCAGCAGCTCTAGATAGACCTGAAAGAATAATTCTTTGCATGTGGGTTAATACACTGTACAGCAGAAATGATACACTATTAACAGTCTGTCCAGAGCCACCATGCATCTGCAAAGAAATTCAGTCTCTAAGATGTTTGTCTCTCTCATTTATCTCAGTGTTCAGTTCTGTCATTTTGCAGCAGCAAATGCAATTTCAATAATAAAGCAGAATAAAAGGAGAGTAAAAGCATACTGCCTGAAGAGTTAGTGGGATTGTCCTGTTCTGCAAATTTAATAGTCAGTGTACAACATGTCATTAAATACATGGTTCTGTGGAGCTGTTTGCAAGCAGTGTTGAGATTGTTACAAATACACTATCTAAAGAATAATCCTTATATATAATTTTACAGCCAAGAATCTGCCTTATTTCTGCAAATGAAAGCAACATAAAAATATTTCAGTTCGTGCTGACAGTGGGAGTAGATCAGCATTAATTTATCTTCCTTTAATTCTAGGCTATATAAAATATTTGAGAAAGTATATTCTCTGTGTGGATGTATTATAAAATTTCAATTATGTGATAAGTAATACATATTGAATCATCATACTGAACTTTTTTCTTCAAAAAGTACAGGTAAAAATAGTGTGTACCTGCTTTTTACTTGGGACACGGAGTAACCCTTCATTTCTTCATCTAAATCTTTCACAATGTTTAGCTAGTTTATGTAAGATTCCATTTTGTGCTTTGTCTCCATAGACTGAGTCCGATCCAGAGGTTATTTTTCATTAAGCTGGGAATTAAGTAGATGATAACATCCCTTCCTTATAGCTTAGAGAAGATAAATGTGTAAACCATGCAGTGGAAGACTCCCATGTTTTTCATTCTATTGGCAACTCCTAAGGCACTCCATCAGTTTCCCAAATCTGACATTAGCAAAGAATCCTTCTACTTTCGTATGTTTTTGCAAAAAATTAAATTACTTCTGTTAAGGAATATGTAAGCATTAATTAATCCTAAGTATTTCAAATACAAATCAAGTGAATGGAAGTTTATGATAAAATTGGGAAAGCTCCTAATCCAATCTGCTGTTTGAAGGATCAGATTAGAGATTCCTTACAAACACCACTTTGTGCCGTGTACAAGTCCTGCTGCTTCAAGCTAACTGAAAATCATTAAGAAAATTGAATGCCTGAAATCAGAAGCAGACATCATTGCTGTTCTTGAATGCCCTTCATGCCTCCAGCAATAGGTACAGATAATGGCATCTTTGCTGCAGAAGAATCGGATATTCTTTTAGTCTCCTTTGGATTTAGCAATACATCTTGCTCAGCAGATCAAACCTGAAACAGATACAAACAAGGTTCGCTGGCTTTACGTTAGCATGAACTCTTGAGATCAATTTACGGAAAGTGCTAATTGGCCTGTGTAGTTTTTTGGCAGGACCTATTGTTTATGCTTTTCAAACAACAGAAATCTGAAAGATTTGAAAGGAAAGATGAGAAGGGAGCTTTTTACCAGGTCTTCTGGAAATTGCAGGAATCCACATGCTATTCATTTGCCAAATGTTTGTAAAAATGCAACAGTTGAATAATGTTGATAAATGTTGTGGTTGATAAATGAGTGCAGTTCCTGTCTCTCCTGTGCCAAAAGCTTCCCTCTGCCATACACAGGCTGTATTTGCACCCTGTGTGCAAATGATTGAAAAGGAATTTGGAAAAGATGTTCACATGAAAAATCCTTTGCCACTTCCAGCACAATGGATGCCAAGGGGAATTTGGGGTTTTGGTAAGTGATTGCCCCTAAACAGTGCTGTCAAAGCATTTGAAAGACAAATCTTTGTTTTCTTCAAATCGATGAATACAAGGTCATATTTTGCCTAGGCCTAAGTGCACAGATATGGGCAAACTGCAAACTTTTCTTAAGCCAGAGACTGAGAAGAGGGTGAACAAAATCACTTCCATTAAGATTTGAAAGGTGAAAAGAGGGGTAGTATGTAGTGCCAGTGTTTCATATAAATCTTTCTTGCTTTCCTCAAGGAAAAATAGTTTAGGATGTATTTAAACAGCAGATTCAGTTTCTTAGCTCACTGTTTATATTGCAAGTCTTCTGTCAACAAGTATTATACTTCTATATTCCCACAGGTATACAGCTAACCCACAGCTAATGCTGGTCAGCTATCTTACTGTTTAATTTTCTAGTAAAGTGTAAGATATAAGAGAGGTCAGGAGGTGGTAAGATATTCTGAAGAACTTGGATTTTGTTTGATGTGTTCAGCTCTGATATTCTTCACTCAACACCTTTGATTGCTTCCATTAGCCCACCTGACCTTGATAAATCCTTCAAATAGTAGCTAATTAAGACAGTACAGTATGATGGGACTCTCATCATTCAGCTACATGAAGGCTCAAAAGGTTGTTTTAACATCCAAAGAAACCGACCCTATGTAAACTGACAAAACTCTAAAGCAAACAAGGAAGATCATCCCAGCAGAAGTGTTACTGGAGTAGAATCAACCTTCAATTAACAGAAAGCAATCTTACTTCTGGCATCAAGGGCTAGTCCCGTTGTTTCTTGGGATTCAGATGCATTGAACTACCAAAAAGGCTCAGTAACTAGTTAATCTGAAGAACTAGATGTGTCTGGCTTGTTTCTTTTCTTCAGCCTTTAGGCAGTCATCTGCCTTTGCAGGCTAAGCAAAATAACCACACTAGTTGTTTTTGGAAGCTGGTTCAGTCCAGTTAGTGCTTTAAAGTTGTGTTGTCCCTTGGGGGGCAAGTTGTCCTTAATTTTTGCAAGCATGACTAGATAATTTTACAGTCCAGTAGATCCTCAGGATCATCATGTGAAAAGGATATGCTGTGAAATTCATTCTCTTCCATTTTTCTTTGAAAACTCTTTTTTGTTTTCTTCAAACCAACAGCTGCAGAACAAAGTCAGCATCTCACAATGCCGTTTCTTAAAAGATGCTATTTTCCCCAACTTGTTCTTAAAAACACTATTCATAGTATACAGACAATTTCAATCTTTTTCCTTTTATCATGCAAAACCAGTGAATAACTCAAACCTTCTCATCAGCATTTGCTGCTTGTAGGGTATCTCGTACAAACATCATTCAGTCTGTGCTCTGTCTTTTCTCTCCAAAGTTGCTTTTATTTCCATTTATATTCTAGAGGGAAGAACAAATAATTTTCCTGATTCCAGGCAAGATCAATAACTGCTGAGATGCTCAGGGCAAACATTGCCAGACTGCTGCAGGAGACTATGGGGATGGTACTCCGCACACCTGGGCAGACTTACTCTGATGTTAAATGCCATCAGCTTTTCTGATTTGCCTGAAGGTTGTGTGTTAAGTTAATACGGTTTTTAACTGGCCCAAGGTCAAAAGTAAAGACTTACTGAGATAGCGAGAACTCCTTGCTCAACTGCTTTTTCCTTGATGGACTATGACAGTGGTAGAAGTAATGAGTGTAGCTGGTGCTAAGATGCCCCCTTTCTAAATCGTACTCTTAAGACTTTTTTTTGTATCTAGTTCCAACTTGAAATTACAATTAAGGCACTGTAATATTTTAATTTACATACCATCAAATATAACCTGCAAAGTATTTTCTGTAGGAATGGCTATGTGAAGTGTTCAGTCAAACAGTAAAATAAAATACTAAAGCCATGTCATGAGTTTTGGTAAAGAGGGAGAGAGTTTTTGATGTGACATGACTGTCATATCTTCTTTTCTTTCTACTTGCTTCAAGTGGGGGGATGGAAAGCAATGTAATGATGCCTATATATGCTAATATGCATGCTTGAAATCTTTATGAATACTTCTAACCATTATTCCCTCCAAATACACACTGCATTCAAAAATAACGTTAATCTTTGGAGAGAACATTTTATGGCTGTTTAATTATAGGAATGATTTTGAGGTTTAACTGTAAAAAAGTTTTAACTGCAGGGAATTCAGAGAAGCAGTTGAATCACTCATAAATTTATGACTTGTTGGCAGCGCTGCTCTTCAGTCAGAGCACTTGTTTCTGACTCTTAAGAATTGGAAATGTCTGCTTGCCTCCTTATATCTTAGTCACTTTAGTTCTATGGCTTGTCCAGTAAGAGAAATAGTCTTACAGTAAACAGAAAGGAATTGAATTAGTCTGCCTGATGATTTAACTTACAACATAAAAGCAGTGTCTTAAATCATAGTTCTTCTCTGTGAAGCCTCCTGTTTGCTTACAGAGAAAGAACTACAAGAGAGATCACATTTCTTATATTTAATGTAAGGAAAATACACAAGCACTTTATTTAGGCTTGTTTTGGATGTGCCCATTATTTATCAGACAATTCAGTGACTGTTGTCTTTCAGAGAAATCTCAACAATAAGAAGGAAAGCAGTGACTTAAGAAACCATCATCTTTTCCTGCTATACAAAAGCAGTTTTTTCTTGTTACATTACTTATATAAAAAGCCAGCTAGAAGGTGTGTCAGAGGTCTTGTGGAGGAAGTAACCTGCAAAGTATACTAAATTTTAACATGTTCCTCTCCCCTGAAAAATAACTTCTTAGGAATGCATCATCAGTGCCACTGCTAGTGTTACAAAACTCACCTGTCACGGAGTCAAGCTAAGCTCTTTGCACAGTTGCAAATCCAGGCTGAATTAATCCAAATATTAACCCAAATGTTGATAGCCATCAACATTTACTTGTAATCTGAGAAACCACTGAAACGTTAGGGCCGGAACAGAGAAAACTGTTGGTTCCTTTTCCATTCCTATAAAAGTGAAACAGAAGTAGTCTGTAACTGCTGGTGGCAGAGAAAGATCAATGTGAGAGTTTTATGATCAAACAGCTTGTTCCTAAGTGATCCATGCTGTAAATCTAATAGAGTGACAGTTGGCACTGTCTTTGTACTTGTGATCATTTTACTTTTTAAGATATTTATGCTGTTTCCAGTATCTGAGATCACAAAATCTGGAAATTTCTCTGTCAGCTTCAATCCTAGTATAAGGATTATAAGGACTTTACTGTTTAAACATGGGACAGCCTTCATATAGAAGATTAGTTTTTAGCAAATACTCATCATATTTGATATCTGTTTAAAGAGCAGAAGAAACTCTAAAAGACTATTTTTAAATTTATTCTTGTATCTGTAAACACATCAAAGTAATGGTCAGTGGAATTGCCCATGCATGTAGAGGAACAGAGGGTCTCTGGTAAAGGGCGTTAGAGTAAACTTTCATGCAAATGGTACTCCTTAAGCTTTTTGTGTTTAATGAAGACTGTGTAAAGCCTGGAACTCTGTAAACCGTGCCCAACTTCATGACTTGTTTTTAAAACTTCGCTATTCAAACTTGTCAGTTTGGATTCTCATCCAGCTTTGTCCCTTGCCCTAATCCTTTTGTCACCTGCATTGCATGTAGTTCGCTAGTTATTAGTTGTTGGTTTTATTATTATTAGTTTACTGCTTGCTTCTTTCTAAAGCAAGCCACTACTACCTTACAAGAGGAGACTCTTGTTGGTGTATAGTTTGTTCCAGTGTCTACTGAAACTATAGCTTGGACAAAAGTCACTTAGGACTATACTGTGACACTGCCCTGTACATGCCCTAATGCTGTGTCACAATACATGTATAACGTTTTTATATAACTTTCAGCAGAAACTGAAACATGGGAGGTTCCCTCTGAACATCAGGGAACACGTTTTTACCTTTAGGATGACCGAGCACCGCACGGGTTGCCCAGAGAGATTGTGGAGTCTCCATCCTTGGAGATACTCACCATCTGGAACAGTCCTGAGCAACTGGCTTTAGGTGGCCCTGCTTGAGCAGGGGGGTTGGACCAGATGGCCTCCAGAGGTCCCTTCCAACCTGAACCATTCTGTGATTCTGTGAACTTCCACTCACAACCCCTTGGCTATCTGGAGCACCTTGCATGAAAAAAAGAGAAAAAAGGAAAACTTGCCTTTCTCAGGGCCACAGCACTAGCACTGCAGACCCACAACAATGGCTTTACAGCAATAGGAGTAACTGTCTCCAGAAGGAACAAACCCTGAGATTGCTGGAGAAAAGCTACTCTGTGCTATCTCATCTGAGGACATTGTCAGTATAAATTTTAACCATTTGAGGACTGGCCTCTGAGTGATATAAAAACCTGACTTAAAAATACCTGTGATGGTGTTAGATTGAGACTATGTGGTGATTCAGGACGACTGCCCTTTTGAGGGGGACCAGAGCAAAATGACAGAGTAGTTATTTTCTTCTGTTGCTCGGTGAGCTGACCAGGTTTCCTCTGTGGGTACCCATTAGCTAGTGGTTGGTTCCAAGAAGATGGCAGAATATGGGAGATTCTGAGCCTTGGATCCTTTTGTCCAAGGACCCTTTTGATTCTAACTGTTGAGAGTCATTTCATTAAGCTATTGTTCTGAAGTTGGACTAAAATATTAAAGTGAGTAAATGAAGTTAGAAAAAAAAAAACAAGCAAAAGAACAATTAAAGTAGGCATACTTGGTATCCTGTTCACATTGTTACACTTGTATATTTGATAAGCATAATTTAAAACTTTTTCCATTAACAGCTGGAACAAACTTACAAGTATCACATAATGCTGGCTGAAACAAACAGCTCTCCATTTGCGGTTAAGTTAACATTAAAAAGCAAATAGAATATCCTTCACCTATGCAGAGTGATTTTAGCCTTTTCTGTGCCTGCCACCGTGGTCTAGGAGTGTACTTTACAGTGAAGGCATCACTCTAAATCACTTAGTGGTATTGGAATTAAAAGATACAGTCGAATTTACTAGGCCAGGAATGAATCTTCTGTTAGCACTTTATGCTACATTAAGTATGTAATTATTGAGTCATCATGCAAAGTTTATTAGGCTCCTCCACTCCACCCCACCCCTGCTTTCACACAGATGGTGTTGCAAATCCCCTCTCAACTCTCAATGGTTACCTGCTTGAAAGGAGAGTTTCATATGCAAAGTGCTATTCTTTGTTTAGATATGATAGCTTGCGAGATGTAAAATGAGGCAGCTATTTAAATTTGTTGTTACAGCACTTGGGCTGGGTACACAAGATTAAATAAAAAGAAAATTAGGAAGCAGATGCTTGTGGCTTAACAGAGGAATTGTGCTAAAAGATACTCTTCATTACCGGTGGATATGAGTAATTTTACTAAGGCAGCTGTTTCCTTAATCAGCAAACCCACAAATCTCCAAGATGACATCCAGATGTTTTCTGTATTGCTTCACAATGTAATGAGTTTCCATTGTATATGCCATATTTTTAATTCCATTCGTATTTACTTACATCCAATATATTTTCAAATACATGTGTCATCTTCCTTAACTGTAGAAGACCTGAGCATTAAATACGTGACATGTTTTGTGCCCTTGACGTCCTCACCTGGTGTTAGTCTACAAGTTGCTTCTGGGGCTGACAGTGTCTCTCACCAGCATCCAAGCCTTTGAATATTGGACTTCTGCAGGTTTGAGGGGGGGCTGTTTTGCTGGGGATAGAGGGGTCTTGGGAAGGAGTTTGTTAGTGATAGTGTCTGTTCATCCTTTAGTTGTGCAGTTGTATGGTGCCTCTTACAGTGCTGCCTGTTGTTCAGAGCAGGACATACCATAGTGTTGATACGTATATAATGGGTTAATTTCCTGTTCCAGTTATGTGGGTATTGGGTACCACTAGCCCTTAGGTATGGGCTCAGTCCTCCATCGCAGGCTGCTGACAGTTTTAAAGCCTGCTAGCTTGCCATCTGCCCTTGCTAGAAACACATGCTTTATTTGACTGGAGACCTGGGATTCCAGGCTTTCTATGGCTGACAGGATGCAAGACTGGCATCCCAAATCTTTGACACTGATTTACTGATACTGAGCTGTTTCATAATTTATTTGGGGTGGTGTGGGATTTCAGAATCTTACGGTTTGAGTGCAGCTTTTCTGAGCATGAGTCTTGTTACTTGTGGTTTGGGCCTCGGCAGCCAGCTGCCAGCACACAGTTGATCTGCGTGCATGTAGCAAATCCAATTCATTACTCATTGTGCATGCTGTGTATCGCACCTCTTGGAAAAATTAAGGCTGCCCTGAGTTTGGGGTATGGAATTCTCAAAGATTTTTATACCTAACAAATGCCTTTTGTTACAGGCAATCATTAAAGTTCGTTTACTACATTCATTACTACCTTTTCTTGAATTAGCACAACAGAGATATTATTAAATGGTCAGTTCATGAGCTTTCCATGTACTAATGGGTTGTAGCTAAACTTTTAATTGTGCAAGTATACATAAGCTTTAAAAAAAACTAATGCTTTCTTGACATAAGTGGATAAATTAGCAGTTACTTTTTCTCTTGTGGTCTAAAAGTTCTTCCTGTTAAATAGTTCTTGGAGTTTATGTCTGTGTAAGCAGTCCTAAATATCACATGAATAGCACAAAAGGAAATAACTAAATATAACCGGAACAAACTCTTCCTTTATGATTTTTTTAATTCTGCAGTCCTTCCTTCATTCCAATTTCAAAGTGCAAGTCAGATGTGTATAAGTTATTGTACATTAATATTTCTTTGTTTTATGCCTTGCATTCTTTCTGCCAGTTTGTACCATTTATTACTGGCCTTCCTAAAATAAGATTTTTCAAACACAATATATCTACTTAGAAATTCTTTAGTTAAAAAAGAACTGAAGTAATTACATGTGTTAGCTACTGCTGATAACCTGAGGGGTTTTGTGCTTGTTGCTATGTACATTTGGATTAAATCTGGAAATCTCTCACTAATCCAGTTACTTCCATTTGATTAAGTTCTCTACAGTCTTTTCTACAGAGGGAGACTCTTCATGGTACTATATGACTTCTTTGGTACAATAATCAGCTAGAAAAGAAAATTAATTTTCTTACCATAACAAAAAAGGCTAATTGAATAAAAGAAGGGATTTAAAATTTTTTTTTCCAAAAATATAATCTGATTTTTGTAATAAGCATCTTCTTAAAGTGGATTTGCTTCTATGAGCTGGTGACCAGCATGCTGGAGTATTCTGAAAAGGGCAGTACAAATCTGAAAGCTTACCCATGTTTGTTATTTCATCAAGTTGTGAAAAAGACACGTACTGCTCTAGCAGTTTGCAGGTGAGAGAGAGTCGTTGCTCACAGATACCACAAGCTGCCTGAATCTCTCCAGTAAGGTTATTTGCATACTTCTACAGTCATGATTTTCAAGAGCTGGAAACTTATGTGCACCTTCCTGAATCGCCACGTTGTCTTGGGTTCCAAGAACTTCTGCAAGGTTTGAGCGCTCTGATGCCTGCTGCTCTCACAGATGTGTCAAATACAAGCTTTGGATTCATGTCAAGATCTCATTATAAATACTACCCTGTGGCTGTTTCAGCCTTAGGAAAGTCCCCTTTTACTACAGGACCTATATTTTCTAGGCTCTCTCTGCTGAAAACCATTTGTCTCTTAACACATTCCCGCCCAGCACTGTATGATGGTAGATGCTGAGCAGGATTGTGGGAATGGCTGCAGATTGCCATTATTTTCAAATGAAACATTCCTCCTGCTTTATACAGCCATGATATTGTTTATATGTGTGAGGGAGAGATTTGTATGAAATCTCCTGCTTTGAGAATTTTAATGAGAGGGGAGCATCTGAGATTATTTACCAAACTAAGGTGGTGTTTTGGGTTTTTTTTATTTAGTCCTTTTCTTGGAATTTCTGCCATCTCCTAACCCTAAGATGCCCCTGCCCCATGCTGTGTAACAGCTTAACTTGTGCTCCCTCTGCCGGCATCCCGACGGGATAGAAACCCGACCAGTTGTGGTTTGCTAATCTCCAGGGAGGGAGTGACTTAAGTTTAAGTTCTCAATAAAATAAGATGCTGCTCTGTCCAGTCAAGATAGTCGGGTGGAGGTGTGACAAAGCGTGCTTTGTAAAGGAGCTAACGCACACTTTGTTTCCTTCACTGTGCTTTTATGGAGATGGTGCTGATTTAAATTTCCAGCACATAGTCACCTCTTCACTGTCTGGGCTGTGTATGCCTGGGATGTCCCTGTTGGTGGTTTTGGCTTGGGCAGCACAGGCAGCGTGGGATGCTTTAGGGTGTTTAGTGCAGAAGCAGCCCCCTGCCTCTGTGGGGAAACTTCTTGCATCCAGCCAAGCCTCTGAGCTGCAGGTTGGTGCAACTCCCGGAGAGCCAGGCCTGCACCGCTCGGCCATCAGTGACCTCTCTGGTCTTGGGGACTGAGAGGAGGCTTATTAGCTCTGAGAAAAGTACTACAGATGGGCAAAGGTGCTTTGGGTCTGATGCTATGCTTACGAACCAGAAAGTCTTCCCAAAACTCAGAGTGCTGAAGAACATGATGCTGACTCTGGTGTCAGCACGTGCAGTCGTGCTGATTAGCTCTGGCTTGTCTTGACCACCGTAGGTGCAGCCTCGAGCAGAGATGCTCCTTTTTAATGCAGTGTCCCCTTCTGTATCCTGGTAGGAAGACACGAGGCTGGGTGCAGCCCTGGGCTGGAGGTGGGCTCATGTGTTGCTGTGGCATTTCATGTGTGCTCCATTCAGGTCCAGCAGGACCAGGGCTGGCCCAGAGCTAGCAAGTTGGTCTTGGACCCAGTCTGTTTCCTGGGGAAAATGCTCAAAACCTGCTCTGGATCTGGGTGTATAATAAGTACTACTACAGCTGTGAAGGTCCTGAATGAAGTCCATTGGGCTGCTTCTGTTGGTACAGGTTGCCACATTGACGCACTCATTGTAACACCTGTTTCCAGAAATATTATTAACTGTCTCCTCACCTTGTAGCACAGGTAATTCATAACTGACTTGGCTCAGCCAGGAGTGAGGACTGAATGAAATTAAACTCGAAACCACCTGCTAGTGTCAAGGTGACAGTAATTGTAAAAGCAGTAATTGCTGCTGAATTAATGCCGGCAGCTGGGTAACTGATCCAGGTGTCATAAACACTGAAAACATGTTACAGGAAATTTTTTCAAATAATATGACATTTAAGTGTGGTATCACTTGGAATTGAAGATAGAGGAAGAATTCAGCTTATGCTGTTTCAAATATTCTGGTACGTCAGGTGGAGTGCCACAATTTTTGCAGCATTTCTAATCTTTCATTGTAAAAATAAAACAGATGCAAACATAGCAAAAATCCTGGTTTGTCTTTCAGCAAAGAAGGTATTGGAACAAGTTCTTCTCAGGGAGTACTCTTCTGTTAGCAGATCGCTTTAAACCTAAATCAACATTTGTTACGCTGAAAGGATTTCTGTTCGGTGTTCTGAAAAGCAGCAAAGCAGCCTGTCCCTGTTTGTTTTTCTGCTCTTTTGTTTCCCGCTTTTGCACTGAAATATTCATTCCTTACCTTACTGGGAAAGGCAGTCAGGTACAGGAAAAAAAGCAATAAATCTCACTTAGTGACTTGTCAGTTTCGATCTGTAAACATAAAACAAAAATGAAAAATGCTTAATTTGACAGAATTAGATATGTGAAGAAAATGTCTTTGTCAATTGCAAAAAATTAAAAAAATTAAAAAAGGATTGTTGCCTCTGGTGTTAAAATTTAACTTCTGGTTTCCCTCATATGGAGGACTTTTTAAGGCAGAATTCTGGCTGTTCTTTAATTTATCATATTGTACCATGTTGTGCTCTTTTTTAATTATACGTGCCTCATATGCAATTCTAAGATACTTGTTTCCTGTGTTTTCTTTTCTTCGTGATTAGCAACAGCAATTAAATCTATGATGAGGTAATCTAACGTTTTCAAAGGGGTTTGTCATTCCAGCTAGAGGAAATGTTTTTGTTTATCCAGAGGAGATAACATTCTTGCACTATAATGAAAGCCAGTGCTCACCAAATGACAGCTCTGGTCTTAGCCCTGTGGTTGCATCTTTGCAGGCAGATCCTCGTTTCTCTGTGGGAACACCGTTTTCCCTGGTAAGATTTGATAATGGACACAAGAGTCTGCAAAATCTTACTGATTGTGGGATTGGGTCTTCTAACATGAGCAACACCGTTCTGAATGTATGACCTCTTAACAATCTCTTTTAAAAGAAAAAGACTTTCTCTAAACCTGTCTAAAAGATCACAAAACACACTTTGATATCTGCGTGCCTCGAGATTGCGTAGAGGATGTAGCAGCTTTAAATTAAGTGAGTGCTTGGAAAACGTAGTTCATTCAGTTCACAACTTCTTTTCTTCCAAAGTTTGTCTCTCTGTCCTAATTCATGCCCTAAACCTCTGCATTTGCATCAGTGTCACAAAGTAAGCAAAACCAAAAAAAAAAACCCATGCCCAAACTGCTTTTCTAAGCAAGAGTGCCTCACTGAATTAAGGTCACATTTCAGAGAAATAAGGAAATTTTTATTAGAAAAACAATTACTGGGGGAAAACTGCTGATGGAAGTACTGTATATGTAAATGTGGTTACTTTGCTTACCTTTTACAGTAATAGTGCTAGCAGTCCTACTAGAACGAAAGATGCAGATTATTGTTGCAGAGGGAAGCGGATGAGTCCTGGCATGGGGAATCACGACGTGCATAGGCGTTGTGCAAAAGCATACCTCTTAGCAGCTTGTGCAGTGGTGGTGTGGTAGGGGAAGTTCCCAAGTTAGTTTGTCCTCCCTTATGAAGACCAAAAAATATTTATATGTATTTCAAAAATAATTAAGAACATCTAGTGGCGTGAGAAAACAACGTTTTACTTCCTGGCTTAGTATGCGTGCTGCCTGCGGAATGAAGAGACAGCAACAGGAAAGCTGCGTGTGCGCAGCGGTGAGGTGGATTTCTTGCTTAGGTGTTACTGCGTTCTCAAATGTTGTTCAAAGGATGGCTGGCTTGGAGTAATGGTGACAGGGTTTGGTGTGACTTTTGTGTTTGTGAGGCACTTGAGATTGGTAATTCTAAGGACAAGGAAGGTGCTGCTTTACTGAGCATTGAGCTGTTTTTACCTAACAGTTCATAGCCTACTAATACAGACAGAGACCTCAACAGAAAATGTTGTAACTGTATCTTCTGTATAATCTATTATATGACTATAGTTCTAATTTGCTTTAGTGCTAATTTTAATCATGAGTAGGAAGGAGTCTGTGTGTGTATTCCATGGAGGAGACTTTCTTATGCTAGACCTTCACACAGTAAGAATCAGTATCATACAAGTTTGTTAGAGATCTTACATAAACCTTTTAAAAAATGCTAATAATACTCTGAGTTTAAAAAGAAGGATTACCTTGCATCCAAAGTCTGTCTTCTGGCAAAAATTAGGTTAGAGAGAAATGCTTGAGAAAGCTTTCAATATCCTACCTAACTTTAAGTGTGTTACATACTGATTATGTATTTCTGACTAGTTTCAATTATCATGTTCTTTCCTGAATCACAGTGCTTCGCGTAGAATAATTTTCTTCATTGTAGTATAGTATCTAGCTGAGTTAAATGTCAGCACAATTTTTAGTGACTTGGTTGCTTTTTAAAGGTAGCCACAATACTTTCCTCTGAATCCGCAATTTAAAAGAAGGGATTGATGACAGTGTGGCTTACTCATTGCATTACCTGATGAAGGGACAACTGATATGTCAGGGAAATAATTCCACAGTCCCTCTTCCTTAAAAAGTATGTAGTCTAGACATGATAGAGCAGTGGAGCAAGTCATGGGGGTCTTAGGAATGGATTGTAGACTTTTAGACTTGTAGGTAAATATTTGAACCATGAGAACTAAGTGTGGGGTGAAGGGTGGGTGCAGGTCTGGGACTGTGATAGCTTCTGCCAAGTCTGATCCAGTTGGAATACTTTGTGTAAGTAAGCCTTCATTCCTGCTGGCTGAGCATCCATGAGAGAGGCCAGGAAAAGTCCTCGAGCCTCTCAAGATAACCACTGGGATGGGAATTTTGCTGTAGATCTTTTCCTTTATTATATTTTATTATATATAATGTCTCTCGGTTTTGTGCTCTGTCATTTCTGCCTTTACTCTATGCATCTCAGTAATGGGTGGCATACTTTTTCCTTACCAAAAAATGACTTTACTGAGTATAGAGGGGAGAGATTAGGGTTTGGCAAAAAGTTGAAATTCATGTCAGCAATAGAGATATTAAGTAGATGTTTCTATTATTTATTTACTTTTATTATCTGAAAAAAATATCTTACCCTCTACAATATTTATTTCTTGTCCAGTATTAGAAGTTTCTGCGAAGTAAAATACGCTGAACATTGTGGATGGTGCGCAATAATTACAACACCCGCTTTTCCTAGTATTATTTTTTAACTGTTAAAGCTGCAAATTGAAAAATAAAGTGGTTCCTTTATTAATCTTCACCCTTTTACCCTTGCTGAAAGAGCATAATTTTGCTGCGTGAAGTTGTTATTCATTGTGTTCAGTCATTCAGAATGTTGTTGTATTCTTGTCATTCTTGCCTGTGGTGTTCTACTTAATAGATAGTGATTTAGCAGTCAGTTGTTCAGCCATGTTAAATTAGGCCTAGAGACAAAATTGGATAATGTCCACAGCTGACATTTTTTTAACTTTGGAAGGGGAAGGAAAATCACTAGCATGCATTAGTAATAACCTGTTGAAATTCTCTTGTAAACAAGAAGTGCATTTTCACCTCAAGACTTGTTCCAAAATTGTGTGATGGTTTAAAAATAATTTTTTAATTCTCTTTTCCTAGTTGCCTACTAGGAAAATTGTTTACTACATTGGAAGAGGTGCATTTTGTACAAGAAAGAAGTTAGAATGCCCAGCTTCACTGTGTGTTCTAATGTTGGTGTTCAGAGCACTGTCCTCGTCAGGAGTGAATTACGTTTTCCTTGCATATCCATATGTGGAACAATATTTCCTTACTGCTTTGTATCGAATGTGTTTATTTTTTGATAAACATTATTTTTGGCATTTCCATTTTGTAGGTAACTTTATTTTGAAAGAAAATGGGTTGTTAATTTATAAAAGAAAGACCTGAAAAAATATGTGAGATTTGGTAGAAGTATTTGAAGGTAAAGCATTATTGCTATGTGAGAGTTGGTAGAAGTAGTTGAAAGTAAAGCGTTATTGCTGTACCTCAAATCTTCAGTTAAGATACTAAAATGTGACATTTTTGTCCAGAAGCAATTATTGTAACAGACCTCTTTCTGAGCTTTGATGATGAAGGATTAATACAGCCTGTAAGGTGCAGCAGTTACTGAGCCTTGCTGCCACTGCTGTGGTTAAATATGTATGTGCTTTTTGAAAGGGGGATCTCCTCCTCTCCTTAAATACACAGCTAAAACGAGTACATATGGCACCTTTAACCACATTCCATAAAATAAAATGCCTAGCCCCTTTACATACGGCAAAAGTTAGAGTTTTACGCTGTGCAGCAGATGCTTCTACAGAAATTCGGGGTCCTTGTCTGCTTGGGAGGGTCATTGTAACTGCTCCCCTGTTAATACGTGAGTGTTTCAGGGCAGAGATGCTAAGGTAAGCTGATGAGTTGGTCACACCGTATGTTGTGAAAAGCTGAAGACACCTCCCGTGTACTGATAGAGCAAAGCATAGCTTTGGGTTCAACAGACCAAGGTGAAAAATGTGGCTGCACAGTTTAACAAGGGGAAAGCTGGTGTGCTCCTGGTGGGGTTACTGTCGCTGGCTCCTCTCAAGGAAATCCTCTAAGGGATAATAATGTTCTGCACCAACTGTTTCTGAGTGTCCCTCAAGGTTTTAACCCTTGAGGAAACTGAATTACGTGCTGGATGAAGATCACAAATCTGTAACTAATTCTCAGCAAAATCCACACAACTGGTAAACTGGGAAGTCAGAATTAACGTGGATTATGAAGAGATTTCCAAGCAAATTGTTTTCCTTGCTTCAAGTATCTCCCAGCACTCACATGCAACCCACTCAAAAAAGTTTTCTGACTCCAGCCATCATTTGGCTTCAAATTAGTTAACCTTCCTCAGAATGCCTTGTACCATAATTCTGAATCTTGGACTGTTGTCACAGAAATCTTGAGACCTGTGTCATATGAAGAGACTGTGGGGTAGTCTGGACCTCCTTTATGGTAACGTGATTATCCCAGAGTTTTATATTCTGTCCTGAGCAAGTATTTTTCAATAACAAAACCCTTTACTCGAAGTGGATTTTAGAAAGTGGGATTTTATAAATTGTATTTTATTTGTGTGGAAAGAAATTTATTACCTTGTTTTAACCAGCAAATGTCTTCATTAATTTATTCACATAAACACATATGCATTTTTTTTTCCTTCTCTGAAAAATTGCTGTATCATATTTGGCTACACCATGAGATGCATCAGATGTACAAGTTAGATATCTAATACATAAATAAATCAAAATTCATCATAAATATGTCTGAGGGAAAAAAAATGAATTGAAGGGAGCCATTACTAGAAAGAGAGAACGATGAAGGTGACTTTGCTATTTTGGCTACTATACCTGGGATAATCCCTTTCAGTGTTGTGCAGGTTCCCAGTGTAATTCCAAGCAAATAGGCCTTGAACATCCACATATTGAAATCACTAAATAGGTTTCTATATATAAGTTGGAACAGTATTGCTTCTAATTAAAAACTCTCTTACTAGAGCACTCGGTGCTCAAAAAGTCAGGGTAGTGTAACCCGAGGTGAGCTGGCGGTTGGAAGGAGGGTAAAATCCTCTTTGTTCTAGCTCTGTAACTGTTGCCCTGAACATAAAAACTCCTGATGCTAAATTGTTTGTCATTCTTGAGGGCATGCGTTAAGCAATTGGGGCCTTTCTTCTTCTTGCTTTTAAGATGAAATCTGAAACTCTCTACATGCTACAGACCAGTTAAGTCTCTTTTATCTGTAGGGGTATATTCCAATTTTTTGATGAATCATGGCATTCATACCCATCTGGGTATAAGCTAGCTGAGTCCATAAGACTGTGTTGCTGCAAAAATACCATTTTTCTTCAGGTTTTTTTTGGGGGGGAGGAGCAGAGAAGGGGTTGTTTTTGCCGCAGAGAGCACATTTGCAGTACGGCAGGTACACAGCAATCCAGCCCGGGTTCCCACGGCATGCTGAGCCGCTATTAATAAACCTCACACAGAGCAAAGGCGGCGTTTCTGTGGCAGCATCCCCACCGCTCTGGGAGGAGGTGTCGCTGGGGGCAGGGAACTGCCTGTGAGCCAGCCTGGATCCAGCATCGTGCCTGGATAATGGGCCCCCCTCCCCGACCCCAGAGCGCCTGGCAGGCACGGTGGGGAGCGCGCAAGCAGCTCTGTGCAAACCACGCTGATGCCTCTGGCTTGATGCCGGTCGTGCCAGACGCAGGTCATCTGGGCATCATCACTGAGAGATCCTGCTGTGTGAGTCCTCCCATTACTCTGTGTAATGGAAAATAGGTTGTGCTGCTTTGTTCCTTTGACGTCACTAAAAAAATAGGGATGCTTCATTGTGCTGAGATGACTTATATGCTCAATAACGGTATTATCTAAATTAATTTAGTGGGAACAACAATGCATTTTCCAATACTTCTTTTCTTCTTAACTTCCAGGTTTTCCGGAAAAAGGCAGTGGAACTTGGAGAGAAATTGCTACCTGCTTTCAACACTCCCACTGGGATACCTTGGGCATTGCTTAATATTAAGAGGTAAAACAACTGCTTTTTGGTGCCTAGACATAAAGAAGTTATGTTGAAACCGTCTTCATCACAGACCTACTGCAATTGCTGCATGGTTTTTGTCTTTCCAGCTAGGTAAAAGTTGACATAAGATCCTTGGTTCTACAGTTTAAATTAGGACATTTAAGTAGATAATAATGTTGTACGCACAAGAATGCATATAGAAATACATTTATGCACCTCAGAACTGGTTGCTTTTTTGTCAGTTGGTATGTGGTTCATTACTTTTCCTGAAGTCCTCTGTTACTTTTAGTGTTGTTACACGTAGGGTAAGGGCAAAAGGACTTGTGCTACTCTGAAATGGTAAAGTTTCCAGCCACTTTGTACTCATATTTTGACCTGTTCTCAAACGTAGTATCAGCGTGTCCTTCAGTACGGTATCAAGAAACAAGAGCAGTTACCTGTTACAAGTGACTTGCTGTTTGGCACCCTCTCCCAGGGAGTGGTTTTGCTTTGGCCAGTTGTGCTTTGAAGACAGCTGTATGCTTGCTGTAGGAGATGCATGCTCTCCTGAAGTCGCTCTGGCCTCCAGTATCTGACTCCAGACAGGTGTCAGCAATTCCTTAGCCTGCCTCAGGCCTGCTAGCAGTGAGACTGTGCTGGTTAAGAAAATGGGGGGTTTTGCACTGCCTGGGGAAGCATATTGCAAGTTACACCTGTGGGGTATATTTGTGTGTTCATAAGGACACATCAGCTTTCTTCATGCTGTGGATAAACCCCAGCAGCACCCACCACAAGAAAGTGAATCAAGGAGAATTTCACATGTGCATGTGTTGGTGTCATGTTGTGGTTTTCTGTGTGACTCCCTCCTTGCCAGCATCTTCCACTGTTCTCTTCTTGATCTGTGTTTATGGGTACACCTTTTTTCCAGAGTGGGATGTACACTGGCATGCTTGCTTAGTTGGCTGTGTTTGCTTCAGGCTTCCTAGTAAACTGCTCAGAGCTCGTCCTGCAGAAACCCCTCGTATGTCAGTTCAGATAGGCTTATCTTGTGTCTTCCCTTCAAACAGAAGTGAGGTGGGAGGCAAAAAGCACATCTGTGTGCAGGAGCAGGAGGGAGTTAGTGCCTCCTGAACTTTCTTGTTGTTGAAGGGGCTGATTAGGTGCTGCCTAGTGATGATCCTTGGACTTTGACTGGTTGCTTACATGCATGCTAATGTTTTCTCCTCAAGAGACTTTAATGAGTTCTGCACAAGTTCAATAGCACAATGGTTTGAGGTTTGTTGATTATTTGTTTTTAAGCTGTTACAAAAACTTCTGAGTACCAAACCCTAGCATACGTTTGTAATTGCAACACAACAGTA
The DNA here is from genome assembly GCA_013400535.1 of Scopus umbretta. Taxonomy (NCBI): domain Eukaryota; kingdom Metazoa; phylum Chordata; class Aves; order Pelecaniformes; family Scopidae; genus Scopus; species Scopus umbretta. The sequence continues at coordinate 19,968 of VZTL01014013.1, forward strand.
CCTTATTCTACATAGCATATGTAAACATATTTAAGGTCTTTTGGCTAAAATTTTGTCTTACATGTAGCCCTTATTTAAATCCCTGCTTATCTACTAAATATATCAATGTTTTTTGCAAATAGTTCAAATTCTGTGGTAGGTCTTTATGATTTTATTCCTAGCTTTTCACAATAACTGCTGTGGTGCACTGCAAATGTCAGCCACGAAGACTACAAAGCAGTGATACAAAAGGGATTCGTCTTTTATCTTCCACCAAAGTGGAGGAGGATCTCTGCCAAGATAACTTCCTTTCCTATGGCAGGAAGAGTTACATTAAATGCTGGGTTCTTGGTTATTCGTTCTGAATCCTTGCGCATCTGTCTAGATTTGACCTTCAATAGATGACTCTTCCATAATACTGCGTGTAAACAAATATGCTGTCATCCAAGCTTAGGAGACGCTAAGCCACTGAAGCCTGCATATATTAGAGATCTAATGCGTCTCATTTCTGATTAGTATTTTATTTGATTTTATTTTAATTTATGCTTCAAACTGGAGAACACAATAGTTTGTGGGTGTCAGTGGTTATTTTTAAATTACTATTTTTGGATTAACAGATGAGCTGGATATTTGTTTCACTATGCAAATGTTCTTCAAAAGTTTTTCTCTGCTCGTCCTGTATTATCGTAGCCAGACTTGCTCTCTTGTTGGGTGCCTCTGTGTGTTGGCATATGTATGTGCTTTTGTCTGAGTGTGTCCTTATATACCAAAGGCATCCACCTGAAGTCTTGTATTCTTTCTCTTCTCCATTGTTTTTCTTCATCATGATTCTTTCCTCATGACTTAATGACCATGGGACACTTACTGTCTATTTGTGGAACCCTAATTGTCAAATATATTGAGAAGTTCACTGTACTATTCTTCAGCTAAAATTATTAGCTGATTCTTGAGTGTGTTTGTAATATTTCCTTCTGTCTCTGGAGTACATTGTAATTTGATTGGTAGTTTGTACTTTACTGGGATTTCCTTTTTCTTTCTTTCTAAATGTTTCAGTTGCATTTCCATATTTCTGATGTTCTTGATATTGCTGTATGTCTTCAGTTCATCTTCAGCATCTGTTTTTCACTTCTGCTTGTACTGCCAAATTTGAAGTTCCTTTTACAGCTTGCTTATTTGAGTAACCAGCGTTGTATAACACTTGTTGACTATTCTGGCTGAAAACACTGGCACGAAGAGAGGCTGCAGAGGGAGAATGTGTATAAAGTGGTGTTGGCTTCACAGATAGGTTTGAGTCTTCTTTCGGGATAAGGAGCACAAGCTGGCAAAGCTGCTTTTATTTATTTATTTACTAACTTATTTTCCTCCCTCACCCAAATCCTTTGTTTAGCTATTTCGTCTTCAGTACTTCTAAAACAGCAACTATAACAGCTTCCTAAAATACCACTAGTTTATGATCCTTTATTTTTCTTCTCAGTGAGCCATGACAATCTGGCGGCTTCATACTAAAATTTTCATTTCTCTTTCTCTCCAAAAACTTCAAGCAAGTTATGACTGAGCAATTGGGTTGCTTGTGTATTTCTGTAATATGCCTCTCAGATTTATAGAAATAAAACCAATCTGAAATAATAACTCTCTTAGTGAGTTAAGTAATCTTAACAAATATCTGGCTTGCATCATGTTCTCAGGATCGTAGCCTTTTTAATGTATCTATTTTTACTCCTGTAACTATTAAAAAGGAAGCTGTATGGAGCTTGTGTTTATGGGATGATGCCCAGCTGTGAGACCGAAGAACCCAGACTGTTGTTAGTCTGTTGGATCAGTCAGAAATAAACTGCGGAGTATAAGATCCTGTACAATATTTTTTCTCTTTTGGATGGAAAATCGTCTCTTTATGTTACTTTTTCCAGCTTTGAAAGCAGACCTGTATCTTTTTTTAGTCACTCTTAGTTCCAACAAGACCACATTACTACTTTCTAATAAGCAATCCAGAAGCATTCTTGTATGAAGGAACGTATTTTCCATAAAACATTTGCTCTCTTATACATTGACCTGTTGAATGGTTGGTTTAAGGTTATTTATTATCCCTTGTGTGTTACTACGTAGCAATACTGTTAGACATTAAGGTTCCTGGCTTTTTATGATGAATCAATGTATCGTATAACCTTTAAGTGCATCTGAAACTTTGAAAAATAGTTATGCTTTAATGAGTAAGTTTTCAGCTGGGCTAAATAATATTTTATTTCTGGAAACATAACAAACTGGAAATGGGTTTTTTGGATGTCCAGCCTGTTTGCAAATGTTGTTGTGGCTAAGGGGGATACTGTGCTTGTTCCCCTGGCTCAGTGACAAAAGTAAATAATGCAAATAAATTTATGGATATAGGGACCATGGGAAGTTCTGTATAGAAGGAAAAGCTATGAGGTATGGGTGGAGTGGGTCAGAGCAGGGAAGCTTAACAGAAGTCAGAAAGGAGAAGTTTGTAATAAATGTGATTAATTTGTATTAAAATCAAATCACAGGAGGTAATAAGAATTACTCAACATAAACGTAAAATGTTTACTGTGTCTGATGTCAGCCTAGGATTTTTTGCCTTTTACGCTTTAGCATTGATTATATGTAAAAGGTGGACCTGAGTTGAATTCAATATTATGTATTCTATGAAGTGAGATAGAAGAGGCCTTGCTAAATTGTTTGAAGAAAGCATTTACTCGTTTGTAGGTAGCTGAGGATGGAAGTGACAAAACTGCAATATTTATGCTATTGGGATGCTGTTGCCATGATTTTAAAGCAAGGTTGTCTTTTATTTTGTTTTGGGGATTTTTTTAATTATTTTTTAAATTATCACATTTTGTACAGAATATTTATGTTTTGCCACAGGCCTTTCCAGGCCTCAAAGTGGTTTGAACAAAACTTTCTTGGAGCTACTGAGCCCTCAGAGCCACTGCATAGATTCAGAACAAGAAGATCCATCCACAGCGCAGCTTCAAAAACAATCTTTTTTCCCTTGTGTTGTTTGAAAAAAAGAAAATAACAATGAAAAATACACCCATAGTTTTTTATTCTGAATGCTTTAAGTTTCACTACCAGCTAAGTGTTGGCAAACACTCCACTGATGTAATGAAGTAAAGTGGTAATAGTAACAAAAAGAATATGGATATTGAGTTAAACACTGAGATTTCCCCCATAGCCAAACAGACCAGCTGAAACCAGACTTTTTCCTTCAGGCATTTGGATCACAGTCTGGATTTGTATTAGCACTGGATGCAAAGAGATAAATCCTAGCTGAACTTCACCTATCTAGAAATTATTTGTCTGGTGTTAAACATATGTTTTGGCATAGAATGACTTGCCTTCTAGAGATACCAATCTCCTTCCATTGACTGAAGACCTTAGGCAAATAACTGCAAGAACAAACTTTTTGAGTGAGGAAATGAATCCTATCCTAATTTATAAGTAAGTAGTGAGAAGGATGATTTCAGCAAAGGATACATTTTCTCAGTACTGCCATTTCAGGTGCTGCTTAATCCAGTGGTTCATTGCATGATTCATAAACAAGTTTACATTTCTTGAGTCAGTACTGGATGCAAAATAAACTTGAAAAATGGATTTGTGTTTGGGGCATTTTGATATCACCATGTTATATGTTGTCTGATTAGCAATTTCATTGTTTCAGAATATGTTAGAACACCACAGTAAGCAAATTGCTTGCCATGGCTTTGCTTCATCTGAAATGAGTAGCCAGTTCTGCATTCCATCACTAGTGGTTTGTAGCCAATAAGAATCAAACGAACTGTTGTAAAGTTATAGTTCATTTTAAAAAAATGAACAGCTTTCCTTTTTTCCTTTGAGTTTCCATAAATAATTCTTCCATGGTCACACATAAAATTAAAAAAAAATTGTAGGTATCAGTACACGTCATTGTGGGTTTCAGGATAGATACTTTTGACCTGTGGTGGTGTCTGATTTGCCATTGAGCAATGCAAAAAATCTCGTTATAAAAGTAAGAGAAAAATTCCTTGAGACAGTTCAAGCAACATATCTGTTTGGTGGGGGGAAAAAAAAGAACGAAGAATAATATCATTTTGGTGATAGCCCATAAGGTTAAGCTGTATTATTCAAACAGCAGCTTCAATTCAATATTGTAACACTGAATTTGCGTGGGAAGCTGCCCTCTGGTAATAACACAGGACGGATTTGGGACCTATTATTTCTACTGCAAAATATCTCTCTCAGTTCAAGTGCTTTCTCTATAGCCAAAGGAAAGAGATTCTGATCCCAAACTGTAAGGTTAAACACTAAGTCTTTCCCCACAGTTTATTAGTGCACTGTAAAATGAATATAAATACTTAAAAGTGCTTAATTATCGTATTACTTATCTGTGTAAAACCCCATGTGAGTATTAGTAATGTGATTCCTCTAGCATCAAATGTATGATTGTAAACGCTTGTAGATCTCTGTGGTGCTAATAACAGGTAGTGTTCTTTTATAGAACAAAACAAACGTTTTGACAAACAGTCCCACAGAAGCCAGCTGGTTACAGGAAGGTCTTGGTCTTCATGGGTTTTTTTCCCCTCTCCACAGCAGAAGCTGTCTTCAAGGTATCAAAATCTTCCCCAGCTATCATAAATTTTTGTCTTGATGGCTTAAAAAAAATGGGAAATGGCTTTTTTTGCATGTTACTTAAAAACAAGATATGAAAGTTTTCTCTGCTGGAAAGGGGAAGGGATTTGAGTTGAGATAAGCAGGTTGCGCTATTTTGTGTTTTGCCCTAGAAGAAATCGGCAGTAGAACGTTCACCCTGGTCACCTATGGCATGTACCAAGAGGTGACATGTACCAACCAGGTACTGCAATTTTTCTACTAGTCTGGTTGTAAATTAACCAGGCCCTGGCTGAAGCACAGTGACATAGGGTGGAGTGATGAGCATGGGAAAGTTACATCAGATGCTCAGTTTGCTTCCCAATAGTTAAAACTGCTCTTGCTCCCCAAAGAAAGCTGCCTGCCAGATTTTGAAATTGCATTTATTGAAAATAGGATTTTATAAATTAGTATATACATATTGGTGTTGCTCGTGCTCTTGCTTTAGCTGGATAACCGCTGCTATCACCTCAAGATTGGCAGATAATTAGGAGTTATTTGTATGATGCACTTCCCCGCTGCCTAGGACATGCAAGGGTTGAGTTGCCAAACTCAACTTAGTGTTGAGTTGCCAAACATATCTGAGAGTTGGAGTTGTACGTAAAGATGTGCAGGATGAGGCTCAGCTCGAGCTGAGACACATTTGTATGTTTTACCAGCGCAGCAGGAACTACCTCCTGTTACAGTCATTAGGGAGCCAGGCACTACAGAGTGGTTTGAGGAGCAGTTGTCTTGCCCTGAAATAAATGCCTAGTGCCTGGCCCACTGAGCTGCCCTTCCTTGAGCATATCGACTGTGCTGGGAGCTCCGACACGTGAATGTAGGCACATTAATGTTCGCACTGGTTAAAGATCATTTCCCTTTCAATTGCTTGTGTTGTGTATGTCCTAATTCTAATTTGTGTCCAGTAAATGATAATCTTATAATAGGCAAAATGTGACTGTTGGAAGAGGCTTCTTCAGAGGGAAGGGAATCGATTCGTACAGACTTCAGGTTTCCTTAAATAAATAAATAAAATGAGCACAAGCACTTCTCAGTCACTTCCACCACAATTCAAGTGACCTCAGGGAACCACTTAATCTAAAAATAATAGTTGTGTTAGGATTGTTTCTCCTAAGAATCTTCTACATGAGAAACTGTGAAGACATTTATGAATTATTCACTTTGTGTATTTGATACAATGTATGTACATTTGTGGGATTTTGCCTGCAAAATCCATCGCTCCATATTTCATTAGAGAACGCTTTAAATGGCCACGAGAAGGGAAGAGGGCCATTTACCAAGCGTTTTGCTTGTGTATTTTAGCTCGAATTGCTTTAATACTTCTACCTGGCTAAATTCTAAAATGCAGCATGTCATTCTTAAAAATAGTAATTTCAAAATAGAAAGGTGCTTGTTTTTTTCCTGCTCTAGTTTAAGCATCTTTATGATGTGGTGGATAATAAGGATTGAGATCTACCAAGCACTATACTTTCACTGTCTGACTAAATTGTTGGTGATGATATGCCTTAAGGGTATGATACCTGTTCAGCATTACAAGACTGGAGGAAAGAGATTTTTGCCTAGCATCAAAAGTAAGCACTAGTTTAAATAGGTGACTAGTGTTTGCAGTTACTCTGTGTTCTTGTCCTAAAATAATGTGTGTGAAGAAGAGTTGCTAACTACACTTTTTCAAAAATCATTACTGAGAACAAATTTTACTGTCCTTTTCACAGAAGACTACTTTTTTTTTCTCACTAAAAAGACACTTTTCCCTTCAATATTCCTCTAAGTACATTAACCTTTCAATGTATCTTTTGTTATAGATATGCACACACACATATATGCACATGTGCGTGTATGTAAATCTTTATTTATCATTTTATGGTTTCTCATTGCTACTGATATGGGAGGATCTCTCCGTAACCTCCTCCAAACTGTAATCTCTGAGCCGGACAGCTGAAACCCTACCTATAACTGATGCAGTTGTAATGTGTCATGTATATCACAAAAAACTATTTCACTTGTCAGAATTTCAAACTTGTCTTTGTAGTACTTCATAATCCTATTAATACTGTGAAACTTGACTTTTGGGGTTTTCAGTTTCATTACACCAGTGCTGATGGGTGTTTTTTATGGCATTTTTGTAAGCACGTTTAATTTTAAGCTGCCTAGTCAGAACTGCCTATGACATCTTTTGTTCTTCTGAAATTCATGGCATATCCATTTTCATGGAAACATCAGATACTCTTTCAGTGCCGTTTTCCGTTTAATCTTTTAGAGAGACCTTAAAATAACAAATCGGCATAAAATAGTTTTTCTTTTTCGCTATAAATGTCCTTTATATCAGAATAAGATGACTATTCATGCAGACTGATTTTTAGTTTTGTTTTGTTTCTTTTAACAGAAACTAAAGTTTATTATTTGTTAATTGTTCAATTAGGTTTAGCATTTGGAGACATTTGCGGAGTTTCCTTTCTTTTCAGGAATCTTTAAATTATGGATTATTGGCTTCCTTGCTTGCATAATTGCTGATCATTAGTTGGGTTTTTTCGGGTTTATGATCAGCTTCATACATCCAGCTGCATACAGAACACATCCTTGTTTTTAAATAATGATCTCATCATTAGATACAGATACCTGAAGTGCTGTACTTGTTACATTCAGTTGTCTCAGTGTTAGTCAATATAATGGCACAGATTTTGGTTGGAAAGCAGCTACGTTGTTTCTTGTAGTGTCTCTTCAGCATCCAGACCTTATTCAAATCCATAATCTAAGTTGCAGGTTTTTATTACAAGCTTCGGAGATCAGCCAGTGCCTTTCAGTTGTATGTTTTCTGTAAATCAAGAACTATTGCAATCTGTCTTTGATCCTGTTCTAATTTATGTATTTTCTAATCCTGCTACTCCTCTTCCATACTTGCTGCCCTCTTCTAATCCATTTTTACTTTGGAAGAGAAGCACATCAGTGGTGATTTTCAGCTCTGATGGATGTTTTTTCTGCTGAACTGTGATTTGCCCTTGCCCCCACATCTTCTTAAGAGGAATCTGAATCCTGGATGTATCATGTTTTCCAGATCTATGGGTTACTTCTCTGAGTCTTT
>VZTL01014024.1:0-14199 GCA_013400535.1 Scopus umbretta
GGGAAAACCAAAAAAGTGCATGGCAGCCAATGATCTGGTAAGAAAATGTATTACTGGTTGACAGGACAGGCTTCCGTAGAGCAGCAGTTGCCTGATTTTCAGCCACACCTGTAAACTGCCTCAACAAATTGTAGCGGCCTTACTTCTCTTCCACTGCCCCGGCTGTTTCGCTTATCATCCACGCAATTATATATGCGCTGTGACGTGTTCCTGTGCAGGGGCCTTCCACTGAGAGCATTGGAAAAAAAAAATCTATTCCTTTGGCTCTTGACTTTCCCTATTTAATTTACAATGTAAAAAATTGTCTCTGGGAGAAGAGAAAAGCGCGTATATAAATCCAGTGTACTGAGGGATATACCTATTAAAATAAACAGTCTCGAAGGCAGCTAGAGTCAAATTGTTCACTAGGAGAGGCGTGGGGAAATGGGGACTGAGGAGGGGGATGGACGCGGCACGGTGTAAAAGCAGGCAAGGAAGGCAGGCACAGAGCTGAAAGCCGGGCCCGTGAATTTGGCAGAGAGGAGTAAGACTAGGGCAGAAATGGAGGTGGGGGGAAAGGGAAAGAAAAGAAAAACGGGTACGTTGCCTTCCCAAAGGAGGAGCAGCGGGGTGTGAAATCATCGAGAGCGGGGTTTGCCAAGACCCCGTGAGCGAGCCGCCCGTCGTGCAGCGAGGGGAGGCAGGCGGGACCGCGCGGCGGGGAGGCAGCGCAGCAGCACAAATTTCAGGAGGATGAGGGGGAGACGGTGATGGCAAGCACAGAGGGAAAAGCCGGGAGGCCATGGGAAGGATCGGGAAACAACCCTCAGCTCCCGCGGGGCCCCAAGCAAGGCAGGATTCTCACAGCCGGCCGAGTGGACGACCTCGGCGCTTGTTGTACTTGGGCCACCGGAGACTGACTTGGCTGCTGAGGAGAGAGGGCAACAGGCTGGGATGTGTGGAAGAACTATTTGGAGGCCGACCAGGGGGCGGGTGGTGTCACGGAGGCCAGGCAGCGGGGCCAGAGCTGTGTGCTCTCCTGCAGCTGCGGACGCTATGCAAAGCAAGCCTGTTGGGTTGCTGAAGCTTCAAATTCTGCAAATGATCCTGGTGGTGGCCAGAAGAAAACCAGTCTCGCTACAGCAGCAGCAGTGTGCTAATACCAGCTGGGGAAGGAGACCAAAGACCATTTTGACCTCAGAGTGAATGCTTTGATAACTAGTGCCAGTGCCAGATTCCACCATGAGTAATTGATCCTCAGCTTTGTGAGCCTTACCTCGTTCCCTTCACAGTGTTGCAGCTTCCAGGCTGGGGCTGGAAGGTGTCTGGATCCAACTGAGATGTTGGGGTGGGTGTTGGGGAACATCACTGAGCAGGGCAGGAAGAGTTTGGAGCGGGTGAGCAGGCTGAAGGCCTCCTAAAACCTGGGTGTGCACTCGAACCCTAGGAAATCACTTCAAGGTAAGCAGCTCTACCTTTGAAAGAGATGAATGAGGGTTTAAACCCACAAAACACAAAAACTATCCCACACCCTTGGGCTCCAGGAGAGCTCCGAGTGCGGGAGCTGCACAAGTCAAATCTGCCAGCCCTGGCTGAAGTACCCAAGCTCCTGAAGCCACTAAGTTTCAGCTACAAAATTCTGGTCAGCATTTCTTATTGACAGACTGGCTTCAGCAACCGCATTTGGCTTGTTTGGGCGCTCATTCAAAGACCTCTTGCTTGCGCCGATAACTGTACAAGGAGTAGAAGAACCTAACTCTAAATCTCAGTTTCGCTTCTGCGATCAAGCATCAAGGAGCCAGGTAGTTTCTGGCTATGGTAGCGTTACTTAATGTGAAGACAGCTAAGTCCTCTCCTGGATTTAGCCAGAAGACACCTGAATGCCAAGTGAGACCACTTCTGTGACCCTGCCATTTCCCACGGAGTTGAAACAGTTAATGCTGACCTCCCTTCCCAGCTCTGCCCAGCTTCCCTAAGCACACACAGCAGGGTCTGCTTGGCCATCATGAGACCTAGCTCCTCCTCAGAGTCAGGACCTTGGCCTTACTCTTCTTTTCTTTAAGGGCTCAGTAGGAGAAGAAGGAGTCCCTGTGCAGTGAAGGAAGGTCTACTCAGCAAAGGGTTCAGTGCAGGAAACTAAAGCCACGTGCAAAAAGCAGCAGTGATGGTCACTAATGAAGGAAGCCGACTGGAGAAACACATTCTGGGATTAAAAAAGGTCCTCTAAAGAGAGGCTAGCCACTAGCATGCACTGGTAGGACAAGTTGGCAGGAGGAAAGGCTTAGGGCTTGTGCTGCTTTCCACAGCATAGTTCCCTTTTACTTTTCCTAAGTGGGTGGGTTTAGAGGCTCCAGTCATAGGTTCCTCAGGATCAGTATCATGGGGGTAGCATGATAGAAAGGAGGATCTGAGGGAAAAATAAACTGAAGAAATGAAAAATCCAGGTGTTCAGCTTGCAGACAGGAAAGAAGAAAATACTGGGGGTAACATATGAACTACTGTATAACTGATACGGTTTTAAAGGGCTGGGGTTTGTGGAATCATAAGCTGCAAAACGTGGTGAGGGAGACCATGTTGTGGTGAGGGGTGCTAATCATCTTGGGTAGATCCCAACCAGAGCAGGTAGAGGGGCTTTAAGCAGCACTGGAGGAGCCAAGCTCTAATTAGGAACAAATTGAAGCCAACCTGATGAATGTGAAGAGAAGAAATGTAAAACCTGCTGCTGTATCAATGGAGGAAGCCTGGCTAATGAGCAGGAGAGGTTGGCAACTTCCATCACCGAGAACTGGAACGTAATTAGTGTTACAGAGCTGTGGTGGGATAATTGGCCGGTTCAAATAAGTGGTTATAGCCTGTATAATGGGGATAAAATAATTTAAAAAGAAAAAAGGAGAGGGGGGAATCAAACTTTGTTCTATTCTTGGGCAAGATTAAGTTTAGTTGGTAAGTGTCACTGCATTGATCTAATCTACTGATGGCAGGAGCTGCGAGCAGGGGACTTCAGCTGGGGAAGAGGTTATAGGTGTGAAATACTCTGTCCACATTTTGTACTGGCATTTTCAGGAAGGTGCAGAGAAAAGCCAGCTCTGTGCCCTGCCTGGGCTATAGATTGATAGCCAAAAATTGGGCTTCACAGGAAAACCACTGGAGGCTGGTGAGCTCGCTAGTCTCCAAGAAAGGCTTGATACCAGCTGACAGAGGGAAGCTGGAGGCAAGCGAGTTAGAGACAGACCACAGTCGTCTTTATTTTCTTCCTTTCTGCATAAGCACACCAGAGATGAATAATTGCAAGTACCAACAGAAAAGGTTAAAGATGAGTTGCAGAAGACAGTGCCACATCGTGTCACTCGCACCACGAGGATAGCATAGATGCAGCAAAGAGGAATGCACTGGAAAAGCCAGACCAGACAGTTTCACAGTGCCTCCTGGCCTTCAGGGTCCATGAATCTTATCACAATGCTCTTCTCTTGGAGGGTTCCCCCCCCCCCCCCCCAGGAGGGCACTTTCACATGTGATCACCCAAAAGGCTGTGATTCCCTTTGGAAAGGCTTTGTAATGTCCTTTAATTGCTAGGGTCAGTACAGTAGCCCTGAACATGGTCTGTGCAGTTCAGCCATATGAGATGTCTTGCAGAAAAACGAGTCACCTCTCTCCAAGGGTGTACATCAGTAAAAGTGTGGCATCCCAGGAGCATTCAGCAATAAATAAGGAAACAACCCATGTGCTCTCGCAGCTCACCACCAGCTGAGCGGAGCAGATGAACTCCTTGGCTGGAAGCTAACCCAAGCCGTAACGTCTGTGGTAAGATGCGCCTCTGACTCTTCGAGTGCTGCCTGTTGGCCTCAGGGAAACAGCTGGAGATGGAGCCCCAGCAAGGAGGAGGAGGTGGCAGCGTCTGTGGTGTGCCACGGTTTCCATCCAACAGTGCAATGATCTCAGCGGAGAGCTCAGTTCCTTGAGATTCCCTCCCCATCTCGGGGAAAAGCCTCTCCTGATGAGAAGGGACTTCCAGAAGAAGGAAACAGCCTGTATTCCCTTCAGTAAGTAAATATTACGCCCTGCTTTCACTTTGCTGCTGCAAAATGCTCCCTCTGATCGTTAAGCCTGTGACAGTAGCCTGGCCATCAGCAGGGCTGTTAGCTGCTGTGATTTATGGGCTGGAGGAGACCACAGAGGCCCCTTCACGCCGTCACTGCCTTCAGTGCCTCGCTCAGAAACCTGCCGGCAGCTGCCAGGCTCAGCTGGAGAGGGAGGGAAGGGGGAAAGATCCTTCCCCGCTCCCGAGGAGGTATTTTCCTGCACCTGCGGAAGCGCTGGGTGGGCAACAGGGCTGGTACCCACCTTGGCAGGGCTGGGGACAGCGCAGAGCTGGTGCGAGTGCCACGTGCATCACCTGGATTTTTACCACACATGGAGTGATGCCATGAAATGCCGTTGTGCCACGGGACCCCGGGCAGCACAGGGACCCCAGGCAGCGCAGGGACCCCAGGCAGCGCAGGGTCTCCGCTCTTGGCATGCTGACGAGAAACCCCGCGCTGCCTCTCGAGCAGGACCCAGTTTAGCCCAGTGCTTTGGAGCATTCACCAGTGAGTGCCTCCTATATCTTGCTGCTGTTAGCTCCTTTTGTTATATAAGGGTCCTAGAAATAGGAAGAAAACGCCCTGGTATTGCCTTGATAGCAACAAAATAATTGCTCTGCTTTCCCCAAGGAAATCCAGCTTCAGGTGTGCGCTCTCCCTCTGTGCTGCAGCTTTCCATGAAAAGCAACTATTTTCTATTGCCATAATTTAAAAAACCCTGTATCTGGCTTTACAAAGTCCTGTTCCCTCAACCCGGTGACAGAGCAGGGAGCTGTGATAACTTTCTTGTGTCAAAGTAACTAATGAGAAGAAAATTATCTGGCTCTCTATGGAAATGCTGCTGTTCTCAGCTCCTTGGGGGATGCTGCAGGTCCCCGCCTGCAAACCAATACCGTGATGTGCCGTGTGCCGGCTGAGGACCGGGAGTGCCGGTGGGGCCAGGACATGGGGACAAGCATTTGCTGATGTTACACACAGTGGTACAAATCTTGTTTTTTAACTGGACCCGCTTCACTACAGACTAAGGTGAATTTGACAAAATTATCATATCTTGCCTCATGGAGTTATTACAGTTAAATATATTTTTTTCTGCTTATTCTAATCACTTACAAGCACTGGGGTAGTTGCAGCAAAGTAATATTTCACTATATATAGTGCTACCTTAAAACAGTTGTATGAAAACCAGCACGGGAGCCGCATGTAAACTGGGAAGGAACTGGTTTTTACACAAACCCATTCCTCTGGCAGGTTCCTGCCCGTCTCCTGGGTTGCGCTTCCGTTTTCAAAACCTTTCCCATCCACTGGCACTAGCTGACGCTCTGCAGCAGCCTCGGCAGAAACCCAGGCTGGAGGAGGTGAGGAGCAGCCTTCCCGTCCCCAGCAGAGGACAACCAGCAGGCAGGACCAGGCAGATCCGATGGCTTCTGGAGCTGCTCTGCCAACAGGCAGGGAATCACACTTGCGCACTCTGCCTGACTCGCTGGTTTGCAGCCCCAACCCTAAAATGCGTGAAAATTGTACGACGTTTGATCTAATTTATTTGCAATGCCAATGTGCAGTCCATGTCCCAGTTCTTCCCCGTTCACTTGGTTTCTGAGCACTCTGGAGCATCGCCGGAAGTAAAGAACCAGCTCTACAGAATTACACTTAAAACTTTTTGTTCCAGAAGGTGATTTCTTCGCTACTTCTGAAAGAAATATAGAATTTTTTTTTTCTTGAGCAGCCTGTCTAATCCAATTTAGAGATCGGGGGGGGACTGAAACCAGCTCCATGTGCACGAAAAGAGCATCCTTCTTCCCTCCCGCGTCATGCCTGCTGCCGCCCCTTTAGCAGGACCCTGGCCACCCACAGCCACCCCTCTTGCCACGCGCAGGGGCTCCTCCAGCTCTGCCTTGTTTATTCTGGGCTGTGGTGAGACATCCGTGCGGGAACGCGGGAGCCTTGGCCTCTCCACCGGTGCGTGCCCACCTGCCCTTAGATAGCAGCACCTAAGGAACATCACCTCCGCACCGCGTGCTCTCGCTCCCCTCGTTAGATCCACAGCAATTAGTGCGTAGTGTTGTGAGCTCTTCGTACTACAAACTTCTTTAAGTGTCAGAATTTACTAGCCACATATTAATCTTGATTTTTAGCCTATCTGGAACATAGAGTAAAAAATCCAATGCTGTTTTTTTATGAAGAGCCGTTCCATACTTTCATAATAGACGCCAGAAAATTCCATCAATTACTGGGGTCTCTTCAGGGGAACTAATTATTGTGCTATGCATACCTAGTCTGAAAACTTAATAATATCTCCAGATGCTGCCAAAAGTCCTTTGGAGGTCTTACAGCCCACCAGGGAACCCTCTGCTCTGCTTTTTTCCTTTTCTTTTTTTAAATGAACCATCAAATGTTCTGGGAGGGAGCCGGACTGGAAACACTGCGTTTGCATGAATTCAGGGTGGTATTGTTCCTTTTTGGAGAGGAGGGAGGATATTTATTTTATTTTTTTAATCCCTAGATCATCTTAGACTTGCCTTAGGTCAACTGACTGTGACTGCCCATTGCCGCATGCTCAGAGAACTGCCGATAGATCCCTCCATCTCCTGTGGGAATTGTCCCACTTGCAGCAATATACAGGCAGGTTTTGGGGTGGTTATTTGGCGGAGGGAGGTTGTCCTAGCATTAGGCAGAAAGCAAAAGCCAACAGAGGCAAAGCTGCCCAGTGACTCCTTGCACGAATGCAACAAGATCCAGCGAGAGCACTGGGTATTTTTCATGTTGTTTGTTTGACAAGTGCCCAACAGAGCGGTGGGCTCCACCCCAGTATAAAAGCATTTTGGATGATTGTGATCATATTGGCTGAAGTGTTACTGGAGTATTTCCCCTTTTCCAGAGCTACACGTACCAAGGGCTGTTGCAGTCTACAGCAATGTGTATCAGAAAGAAACAGGAGTGGTGCTAGCTCACAGCAGAAAAGGTATCCCACAGCTCTCTGCAAAAACAAAGGGTGATGTTATTGCCCATGAGAAGACAAACCAGAGCCATGAAATATGCTCCCGTCTTCTCCCCATTTTCATGTCCAGATGGCCATTATGACATGAGGGAGACATGAAGTATATGTCTGACTCTGTCTCAGATGACAAAACCATGCTGGGGGGTCATGCTAATCCCTTCATATCTGGACCCCAAGTACTCTTGGGTGCATTACTCATCACTATGGCTCTCCAAAGAACTAGATTTTTTCCTTTAGATGTCTGATTTTGCTGAAAGATCTGAGAAGGGCTCAAGGGCATAAATTATTCTTTCCAATAGCCTATTATAATGTATGATCTTTAAATTGCCACCAGATCAGCCTCCTTCAGATAGTGGAATGAAAATAATATTGTGCTCACATAGCCAAGGGAAGAATCTGGTCCAAACCACGTCGTCTTTCAGCAAGCCAGCAGCATTGTGGATGCAGATGGTACGAACACCTGGAGAAATGCAAATGCTGGAGGATCAACACTTGGTATCAGCCACTCCATTTAATTTCTTATAATGGTCCTCAGAATTGGGGCCAGGATTCTAAGGATGTAAGTCTGTCAGTATGGTGCAAATCAGTGTAGTCTGTTCACTGTGGGACCATGGACCAGCAGTGTCAAGTAGGGCGGGAGCTGCTTGATTCCTCAGTACCACCACCCAGTCAAAAAACAGAGTCTTTCGTGAGGCCTTATTTAAATAAATAATCCATTTTTCTTTTGTAATGATAAGAATTATCCCAGTAATATTATCAGTGCTTACAGCAGTTACTGGGTGCATGCTTTCACCTTCCCTGGCAAGCAGCAGAGGTGGGACCGTTCCTGAGCTGTGAAATGGAAACTGTTTTCACATAACTCTAGGAGATGGTACTTCCAAAAAAACCAATAAACATCGTAACACCTGCAGTAAAATCAGAGACAGCGACTCTGAATCAGTGAAGGCCACAAAACCACTAACACAGGGAGCTGTAGAAGACAGATAATTGATTTTAAACCCACAGTATATATAAAGTAGGGGGAAAAGGGATGGAGGATGTTTCTATGCAATCATTTTAGGCTATCTGTCTGGCTAGCACCCCTTACCACATCAGAAATACAGTCACCAGCCAACAATGTCTGATCCTGCTTTCCCTGGTAAGAATGTAATCTGCCACCGGTTACAGCGGGAACAGGACTTGTCTTACAATAAATCACATCAATTTACCAGGCAGCTTTCCATGGGAGCCACACTATGGCTTTGATTGCAGATGAAGCCTCTTCAGGCATGCTGACAGCCAGCACTCATGATTGCGGCGGCTGGATTCAGGCTAAATCTGTGCTCTGCCTATGGGAGACTTGTAAGGCAAGAAGCGCAGGCATTGGCACACCATTTAGGCACAGGTCTGCCAAGATCCCTCCTATTGCCACAGAGACATTTCTGCCACATTAGTGAAAAAAAAAAAATTATTTTAATAATGAAATAGTGATTGCACCATCCTCTTTATTGCAACAAATGAAAAGGCTGTAAAGCAAATTGCTGTGCCAAGTTGCTTGTTCTAGCCAGCGTTTTGGCACGTAGCATCTCTATATAGGCAGCTTTTAATCATTTGAACTGTTCTAAGAGTTGGATTTTAATGGATGATAGATTGTCATGGATGTTAATTACTGAGCCCAAGTTTCAACTTGAGGGTGTTGGCGGTGATCTGGCACCGTTACTTCTGACCATGGGTGGCTGCAGAGATTG
Source organism: Scopus umbretta (assembly GCA_013400535.1). Taxonomy (NCBI): domain Eukaryota; kingdom Metazoa; phylum Chordata; class Aves; order Pelecaniformes; family Scopidae; genus Scopus; species Scopus umbretta. Next base: position 8,781 of record VZTL01014024.1, read on the forward strand.
ACAGCTGAGACTGCACATGTGAGAAACCCTTTTCTTAAGGGTGTATTCATAAGAAACAGGCCCTGTTGGTTCACAAAGCTTTGTATTGCTGTTCATTACAATAATCGATTCCTAGCCAATGTCTGAGATTAAAACAAAAGAAAAGCTTCTGCTTTTCCCACATTCACTTCTAGAGGTTTGAGATGCACCCAACTGTTCTCAAGAGTTTATTGTTGGTAGCCAAGTAGGACTTCCCATGGACAAAAGAAGATACAACTGGAAATGCAGAGCGCTCCTCGTTCAACACTAAATGATACCAATAACATGGGTTGATTTGAAATGGATCTCAATGTCGGTGAGACAACAACCATGTGTGCATACTCTGCAACAGTGATTGACCTGAAAAATTATATATCCATGTTATCCTGAGATCAGAAGTGTTTGCATTGACTATATTTTCAACTAGCTCCGAAAGCTGAACGATACTAGCTCTAGAAGCTATTGATAGCATATTACCATTTCAAGAGAGAAAGATTTTGCAATTTTCTTGTAAGTGCATCAATACCAAATTCTCTGGAAAATTTTGAAATGTGAGTTTGCAACGAGTCCCCCATGATAGGACATCTCCCATGAGAAAGTACAAGAGGGGAGAACGTATCTCAGCAAAGTCGACAGTTTAAACATCCCCAGAGGAAAATACAACCAAGGAAATTATTTTTGTATATGCGCTGGGTTTGGAGGAGGAGGTTGGGTTTGTTTTGTTAAGCAAATGACCCATGGCACTTCTGCAAAGAAGAAGATAGATTTTAGATAGCAAAATTGTGCATCTCATCTGGGATCAGTGGTCTATAGAAATAGTTCGAAGTTACCACTTTTAAAAGATGCCTTGGTCCTGTCTGCAGTCCAGCTAAATGACTTGGGCAGTGAACCCTGGCACTTTAATGTGTATGGATGTAGGTCGTGAGGAAGAAAAGAGCCTGGACTTATCTACAGAGACTTGGAACATGTGGGGCAAGTGTTCCAAATTAAGAATGAAAACATTCCATGATTTACGTCAAAACTATAAAAATAAGCACTTTGCACAGCTCATGCCCTGACTGAAGTCAGCATCCCTCGTCCAAAACACGCAAAAATTACTTTTAATTACTCCAGCTCATGACAAATGAAACTCTCCTTGGTGTTCCACAGCTAAAATATCTGCCCTGTCTTGATTTTTTTTCCCGTAACCATTCCCAGATGCAAGGGGTGCTGTATAAACATTTAAAAAAACACCGCGATACCCGTGGCAGAGGACATAGGGAAGGGGGAAGGGAGAAAGCAAAAGGCCTTGTTTGTAGCTTTTAATATATTAATATTGTACAATGAGCCTTCCACAAAGCCCTGGCTAAGCCCGTGGCCCCAGCGGACTAAACGTTGCCTTAAAAATATGTGACAAAAAAGGCAAGCAAGAAAAAAGGGCTCAGTTTCTGTGGGACCAGCAGCCTGTCTCTCCATCCTTGGCAAACTGCAGCAAGGTGGTGGGAGACAGAGGGGTGAGTTAAAAATGTCCTTGAGTTGCCGTGCTTCCTGACATGCCTCTGGGCTGAGCAGAGCTGCTGCACTTCAACAAAAGCATTTTCTCTTTCCATAGTCCCGACCAATGTGCAAAGATAACTGCACCAGTTTAACGATGCTAGTAGTACCATCCTCTACAAGCAAGATTATATCACCCTCCTGATGGACAGAAAGTGCGTTGCAGTCCCCTGTGGGGCTTGGATCTCTCCACTCCTCCCGGGTACTCTAAAAACCAGCCCTTAGGACATGACACCTCTCACCATGAGGCAACATAAGACCTTCCCTGAGGCTCCCTGCAGGGGATAAGCCCTGATCTGTCCTCTGAGGAGTATGGAGGCTCCTTAGCAAAACTGTAACTTTCTGGAGGGCTCAAAAGAAAGCAAGTTTGGGAAGCGAGGAATTAGGGTTTACTAGGAGGTATGCATGGGGTTTGAAGAATTAAACTTTGGGAACATAACTGCCACTTCTTGGCACCCTAAAACACTGAAGACACTTTGACGTGGTGACGGTGCCATCAACTGAGATCGGCATCAGTGCTTGGAAGTGTGTTGTTTGAGGTGAAATGATAATGTCACTGCAAACATGCTGCTTAAGCACAGCAGAAGCTATTGGTATGACTTCCCCAGCCATACAATGTGGGCTTGAAAGCCAAAAGTGAGCACAGAGCTTCATTCTTTACCAGACCTGCTTTAACAGCAAAATCACCATCTTCTGCCTGAGAGACGTACACCTTCCTCTTCAACATGCTATGTTTTAGCATATGACCTTCACGCAACAGCAATAGCACGAGACAACCTAAACAAGTGGCAGATCCCACCCAAAGCACAGCCCCCCATGGGATGAAAGCACTGGCACTTCTGCAGACCTGGTGCGCTTTTGTAGAGATGGCAGCAGAAGCATTAAGACCAGTATGAATGGGAACACTGGGGTATGAAAGCACCAGGAGGAGCAAGTGGCATGATGAGGGCGATGGGAAGACATGTGCTCTTGGCATGTATATTAGTAGGCCATGAAGACACAACGCACATCTACAGGCAGCTTCTCAGACCACCTGGTACAGTAGACAGGCAAAGGAGTCAATCCTAATGACTCACAGGTGGGATGGGGTGGAGAGTTTGATCCGCATTAGCTCCAGATGGGTATAAAAAGGCAACTCCAAAGCTAGTGTGTGCTTGCCATCTCAAGGAGAGGTTGGGTTGTTTTGCTAATGGTCGTCATTTGGCCTCCATAGCACTGTGAAAGCACCTGAATATGCAGTCTGAATACCAACATTACACTACCTGTGGGGCTACTTGGACACATGGTTTTGGCTGCTTGTGAGTAAGTAAATGAGAGTACAAATGAATTAAACCATATTTTGTTTCAAATTGAAATCACCTTCCTGTGGCATGCGGATTTCCTACAGCAGGTTGCAACATTACTTCCTACGTTGAGTCTGCGCAACTTGATCTCCTGTGGAAGTGTTTGATAGTGTCATTGGCTTGTAAGTAGAAGAAAGAGAGTAAGTATGTCAGTCTGTGCAGTGAAGCTTCTCTAAGCTGCCAGTAAGGATGCCTCCTGCCAGCAGCACTTGGGTGTTGCTCCTTAGTTTGAGAATTTTCCCTTTTGTTGCAAGGGCCCCTTCACAAGGAGTGTCAGGTGCAGAGCAAAGCCCTCAAAGGCATTCCCTTGACAGAAGGAAGATATTGATTGAGCCTCCCTTGACTGCCAGAGTGCAGCACTGATTTGCAATGTATTGCCTCAGAGAATATGCACTTCAGCTGGGAGAATAATTTGCAATAATGAGTGATGAAATCTAAACTTTTCAGGATACTTCTTGTCAAACAAAAACGTACTGAAGTCACAGTGAATTTCTGGAGTATTTGACAGGCATTTCTTCTGGGTAAGGCTCTGTAACAGCCACTTGCCTCGCAAGCCATTTTCTGCCTTACAAACTATCACTGTTGAGCAAATGCCACCAAAAGCTGGAAGGGAGCGTGACTGGAGAGCTCCTCCATCAGCACTTCTACTGCTTTCCCTCCCCAAGGTGGGAGGAGTAGTAAATAAGAGAAAACTGTGTATATGTCTCTGGAGAATGCCAGAGGCAATACAAATGAGCAGGCTTGTTTGTGTTGGGTTATCAGATGGTTTGCTATGAAGTGCTATGTGCAGCTTAGAGGAGGAAGAAAAGAAAAAGGAACTTAACATTTAATTTTTGGTGTTAGAGTGGCTGGGTATATCCGTTCCTGGGTGTATCCATTCCCAGCATGCTGCTGGATTATGAAGATGGATCTCTATCACTCAAAGGTGTGTGGGGCAAAGAGCTCTTCTGGTGACCAACCCCTCCCGGTGATGCTGCAGGCTCCCAGAGGAACAGAGCAATGGGAGCATGTGGTTTGGGTCCCAGCAGGGCTGCCTCGCTGTAGCCACATGCCGGGCTGAGTGTGTGGCTCTATTTGCTGTTGCAGAGGTGGGTCCAGACTGTATCACACTCCTTGGAGTGCTGCTGTGTTTTCATATGAGGTAAGTCTTGGCCTGTTCAGGATGTGGCACCGTTGTTAAACCAAGACATGCAGCTGCTTTCACAAAACTCCTTACTGAAGTCCTGGCATGGACATGCACAGCATGCATCAGCATACAAGGACTTGGCACTGATGGCACTTAGGGTAGGAAATCACTGCAGTGTCTCCCACAAATGGTACTACTTCATGTGGATGCAGAGTTGAAGCTTCAACTTTGAGCATAGCTAGTGATTCCTGGGATATGTGGCATCTTTCCAAGAAGGGTATCTCACGAAAGGGCTCTTTGTCTCATCCCCTCAGGTGGGGTTGAGGCCTTCATGCTCTTACAAAAAATGAATTCATCTCCTGGGGGAGAGGGCTGCTAAGAAATAAACAGGAGCTGGACTAAGACAGAAGTAGGAGAAGAAATGGTGTTTTTTCAGGTGGACAATAACCAGATATGGCCAAAGAAAAAGCCAGAGGAAGAACCCATTGCATATCTTCTCACTGGCATCTAGTCCTCTTCCTCAGTGAAAGCTGGCATATTGCAGGACAGATGAATTCCCTGACTTTTTTTTTTTTACAGTGCTTTACACTTCCCAGGAGTTGTTTCTATATGACTGTAATAGAGCTGTCAAAATAACAGCTTGTGGTACAGGATGTGATTGCACCTCTCTGCTCCACGCTGTCCCCACCTCCTGCAGCACCTGAGGATGGGGCCAAATCAAGGTGACACTGCCTGTGAGTGCAGGATGTGCCTCAGTGTGCATTTGGCTGACCTTCCCAGCAGAGACATGGCCTTGGGTTCCTCCATGCTTCTTTTTGCCAAAGGTTTACAAGCCTGGTCTCAGTTATGGTCTCCTTTGCTCTGTAACTGGTAGAAGGTCTTTTGCACCCAAGAGTCTTGCCCTTCTGCATCCTGCCCTTTGTGCCCAGCATTTTGTTCTTGCCACACTGTGCAGGCAATATGTGGGGTGCAGTCCTAGCAGCAGCCAGTTGACAGTGTGGGGTTTTAACAAGCAAAGGCTTTTCCACTGCAACTTGACAGGGCAGTGAGGATGGAGATGGGACAAGAACTGGTCCACATCCACTGAGAAGTGCCTATTGAATAGGCTATTGAGTATACCTCCAGGAGGTACTGCCTTAGGTCCATCTGGCAAAGACAGCCTGGAACGGGGGTAGGGCAGCATATTGGTGCTGGGGCAGTGATGGCTCTCCCATGCCTTACCCCACCCTGGGGAAAGAGTGGTTATTAGACAGTGTCCAGCCCTGGTCAGTCTGGAAATAATTGTGTAAAGGTAGCAACATCAGAGTGAAGTATTAATGAAGGGACTGGAGTCACCATCCATCAATGTCCATTAGTGTTTGCTAGGATGCATCAGCCTTTTTCTCTCTTTTTTCCTCTT
>VZTL01014029.1:0-10340 GCA_013400535.1 Scopus umbretta
CATTGAGTACCTCAGCCTTTTCTGCATTCTTGGTGGCAATGTTCCCTCCCCACATCCAAGAAAGGATGGAGATCCTCCTTGGCTCTCTTTTTGTTGTTAATGTACTTGTAAAAAATTTTTTTATTATCTCCTACAACAATGGCCAGATTGAGTTCTAGCTNCTCCTACAACAATGGCCAGATTGAGTTCTAGCTGGGCTTTTGCCTTTCTAATTTCCTCTCTGCTTGACCTAATGAGATCCCTGTACGACTCTTTAGTTGCCTGCCCCTTCTTCCAAAGGTGGTAAGCTCTCCCTTTTTCCTGAGTCCCACCAAAAGCTCCCTGTTCAGCCAGGCCAGTCATCTTCCCCGCTGGTTTGTCTTATGGCCCCTGGGGACAGCTTGCTCCCATGCCTTTAAGACTTCCTTCCTGAAGAATGCCCAGCCTTCCTGGACCCCTTTGCCCTTCAGGACTGTTTCCCATGGGACTCTCTCAACCAGTGTCCTGAACAGGCTGAAGTCTGCCAATATTGTCATCCTGAGAACTCAAAAAATCTCTCTGCTAAGCTTATCTTCTGAGCATACCTATTTCTAGTAACTCATTAGTGACAATTGGACATAGAACAAATGTCTCTGCAAATTTTGAATTTTGTTCATTTTACCCTGTGAGCATTCTTTATGCTACCATATTAAGAAGTCTTCCTCTATAAGTGTTTGATTCATATAATAATACTGTTCGGGATCTTTACAAAAATATGTCTGAAATCAAACAATGTCTTTAACAGCCATTCAAGTTTGCACCAAACCTTCCAATGTCCATTATCCCTTTATGTGCAGTATTCTCCTAAACTAGCAGATGCAGTGATAAGCAACAGGGTTTTCAGTCATGTCCTTAGGCCTGCTTACCTTTAGGTGCTGTGTCAAAAGGGTGTTCTAAATGGCATGAGTGTCTCCTAATGGAAGAAAAGGTCTTCTAAAAAGTACATGTTTTCAAGTTGTTTTGCCAATGCTGCATTTAGCTTTATTTTACAAACAGAGGATTAGGTTCTTCCTTTTTTTTTTTTTTTTTTTTTTTTTGGCAAAGTAAAGCTAAAGCTGGTGAAACTTGGCAGGTGTATGTGGAAGGGAAGCAACAGAAATTCTATTTATGTTTCATTCTCTGTGAAACCACAGAGTCTCACAACTAAATTGCAGCTGTGTCAGGCTTTAGCCAGTCTGCAGGAACTACAACAGGATAGGAAAGGACTGAATCTGAAAGATGAGCTTCTGTACAGTACATTTCAGGTGAAAATTTCACAGGGTGCAAACAATGTCTCTGAGCAGCATTAAGAAGCCCTGCATATTTTCTGCCCAGCATTGAGGAGAACCCATGTTTGTGTAGCTCCCAAAGGGAAAGAAGCTTTGCTAGGTGACCAGACATGGAGACCAGCTGAATATATCTTAACTCTCAAGGAGCAAAGCACAGAAGTGTGAGCTTATTCTCCACATAGCCCTACCATGTGGGGGAAGCCACGCTCCTTGTGTTCACCATAAGGAAGCATATGCCAGTGTGATTTGTTGAACTGATGCTTCTGGGTTCATTGGAAGCCCGCTAAGTGGATGAAAAATATTACATCAGTAATAATAAATTTCAGAAACTAAAATCCTATGATATGCAGAGCATGAGCCTGATTTCACAGTAAATCGCTTCATTGCAGTTTTTGAGCTGAACAAATGCAATGAGATTAGCAACCCCCTTTCACAGATATTTCTCATTTCACAATATAAGTGGATATGTATTGCTTACAGATTTGTTCCTTTCTGTTCCTTACCAGCACCTAGTAATTCCATCAGATATGTATTCTTCTCTGATAATCCCTTGAAACTGGTTGGACTCAACTAAGGATTATGACTTGGAAAAGGTAACAACTTTGAGTCAGTACTTCCAAGAATGAAGTTGGAAAGACAGACTTTTTTATTACTTCTGCAGAACAAACACACTGATTAGATTGTCACATTCTGAACAAAGAAATTATGAAATGTCAGTAAGCAAGTGTTGACATGACAAAATTCTGTTGAATTATTTCATTGATCAACATCTTGAAAGCCAAATTTGGCAGCATCTATAGAATAAAGAAGCAGAGAGATTCACAAAAAATACAGCTCTTGAAGGGAAAAACTTCCTTTTCTGAACATGAAAAGATCTTAGTGAGAAAGTAAATGAAACTCTTTGGAAAATGAAAACCTCATTAAGAAATGAAAGCTGGCAGCAAAAGAAAATTGTAGGCCAGGTTGCGCATCTTATCTTTGTTGGGTCTTTAGCTGGATCAGAGGACTGGCTTGCTCTGAATAGCATGCCCTGAACAGTCAAAAAAAAAATCTGTTGACACATGCTCTGCATCACTTCGGACTCACCCAGCAGAGGAAGGAAGCTGAGGTGATGGATCTCTACTTCCAGCCTCAGACTGCACCATGTGGCAGAGGCACATAGGACAGTGCCCTAGAAGATACAGCCAAAAGGTTTGTTTAATTCCATAAACCCTAAAGTATTCTTAAACGAATGCTACAATAGAAAAGTGGGAAAGCAGTCTGCAGTCCTGTTACTGAGGATCTTCCATTCCAGCTTATCTGCAGATATACCAGTTGTAGTAGATTATTTTGCACCAGCAGAGCATTGCAGAGGTATCCCACTGGAGCAGTAAATCTAGCCCAGCATGTTTCATTATGGAAGGAACTGCTGAGCCTGACATTTACATGACCTGTAAATGATATTGGTCTTCCTTATTTCACAGTAGACTAACCATGTTGGATGTCACCTCAGGGTGAAGTGGGTATACTTGGATATATATGTATATGGTTTTGTGAAGGAACTACAGTATCAAATATTATGGTAGAAGAAATCAGCTTATAGCAACTCTGATACTTGAAAACTTGAAATAAGCAAAATTTATATTGAATAAATCCACATTTTGTTTGACAAAGATCATGGGATTTGGCAAATTATCTTGGCCCATTCTAGACATAGGCAACGAGAGGCTATTTAGGTGCTTAAATATTAGCCCTTCTATGTTCCCAAAGGTAGCTGAGAAATACATATGAGACAGACAGGGTTAAGCACAGGGCCTGTTTTTCTTCTGGAGTGGCAACTGGAAGCTGAACAGGATACCCCGTGCTAAAATGGCACAGGAACCTACCTTCAGGTACCTGAATAACTCCGCTATTGCTTATGGGAGAAAACAAGAGGGAAAAAAATCAGTTCAGCAAACCCAAATGCAGAGACTACCAGTTATATAACTTTTGTCTGCGAGCACTAGCACTGATCACATGCCAAGTGATTATTCTGAACCTTTAAAAAGAAAGTCATTAAGGATTTCATGTGGCACCAGTACCGAGATGATAAAACACACGCAGCGCCCTCCTTGCTTCACAGCTGAGCCATCCAGTCTGGCCCCTGAAATGCACAACGTGTGTTTTTGTTTGGCCAGGGGTGGCTGTGGGTGTCGGGTGTGGGGAGGGAGGGAAGGCAGTACGTGTTGCCCAAATGCCTTGGAGAGAACGGGGCTGCCGGTGATTTTCATTCCATCACTCCCACATCGCTCTCGCCTGTTCACCTGCTTGTCAGCCTCAGCTCCCTCCTCCCCCATTCCTTTCCATCCTCCTCACCGTGGGGTGTATATCAAGGTGATGGCGAGGATTCTGGCTTCAAGGTCCAGTGAAAAACCTTTCATGGAAAGGACAGAGACGAGCTTGACGTTTGTAATTTTGTCTGAAAGGACGCTCCATATTTCAACAGGTTAGCCTCTCCTGTCCCATGAGACAGGACACCACCTGCATAAGATAACAGATTTTTTTCTAAACAGATTGCAGGTTATTTGTGACCTGTTGCACACAGTGATTAACCAAACTTTTTTTCACATTTCCTCACCCTGATTTTTTAGCTTAATTTTTCACCTATTTTTACCTGTGCTGCTTATTTGCCCTTCCTCCTTCTGCCTTTATCCTATATTAGGAGCGCTTTTCCCTCTTTGGAAAGAGGAGAACAGAAGAAAATATCGTTTAATTCTTTAAATGGGCCCTATCCTTAAGTGCGCTAGGGAAGAGTATTATGAAATGCAAAAGCAAGAGGTGACTTACAGACACAGCAGGCAAGCAGGAGTCACAAGTTTCAGTACACAGTGGCTTTTGCATTTTATTTTTTTTTTTAATGTGTTAGACAAGGACTAGGCAAACATATGCAGAATGAAAGGCTTCAGCTTGCTAGGTTGAATGCAAGGTTGGAATTCTAATTTATACAGCTATCTTATGCAAGCTAGTAGATGAGCATCTACAATGACATACATGTGATTTATGGCAATCCCAGCTGAAAGGTAGCAGAATTCATGCCCAAGATTATTTTTATAAAGGAAAAAGAAGAGAAAATTTTCTCCCTTCAGAAATGTGGAGCTTATTTTTAACTAATTCTGCTTTTTGAATACTGGAGTTATCCAGGAATAACTACAGAGTCATTGACAAACTTCATGTATAAAAGCATTATACAATATATACTATCAATGACTATGCAGCTGTACACATGTAGAATACAACATTTAAAGGAGATAAACATGGTTCTTGTTTTGTTCATGTAAACTCCAATAAGCTTAATTATATGAAAATAACTTTGATAAACTGAATTGATTTGAACACCTTGTTTTGAAAATTGAAAAACAACTCAATATTGAAAAAGCTAAAAAACAAAATACACAATTCCTCTGCCTCTGTATCATATTCCAAGCAAGTTGAACAATTTATTTCCTATACGATCTCTTTTCTTCTCTGCCTGGCATAATTTTCTTTAAATCTTATGATCAGTTTCACTCCCTGTTTTATATTAGCATTATGTAATATTGTTTTATTAAGTCCCTGTTTTCACTGTATGGATGCTCCATGCATTTTACTTAGAATATGACATTTTGCAATCTATTGTAATCTTGTGTAGTCTATTGTATCTTTGTTTAGTCACACATTTATTAGTTATACAAATTACTATATGGTGGTAGAATTTTGTTAGTTGAATTCTCTCTGTCTATCCATTGGAGGTAAGATCTTGCTTGTTAAAGAAAGCTATAAGGAAATACATAAAATTTCCTTTCATATCCTTCAGTTCTGCTAAAAATATTTTTTAGGTTGCTGGATAATTAACTTTTACCCCTCCTTAGGTACACGCTGGAGTTCTCAAGGACCCACAAGATTAACGTACTATAGAATGTGCATCCTAAAGGAGAACAACATTACCATTCAGCCTCTCATACTTCAGATGAGTCAATTATAAAATTTCAGTGACGACAACACTGCTAGCTTTTTTTTACTTGTAGAGTGGAAAAATAATGAAGTGTTCCTTCCATTTTAATGCTTTCAGATATGTTTGTTGTGAGCACTAGTTTCATGCTGGATGCAGACTTAAAACTGATGAATTCAGAGAGCTTGTGAGGGAAGAGCAAAACATGTGGGGACTATGTTGGAGACAGTGGAACAAAGCAGGGGTCAAATAAGTCAATGGATTTATATAAGTATAAACAGAGCAGCAGGAAGAGAAAGGAGTTGGAGGAATCAGAAAGCAGCAGAAGGGAAATTTTGGGAGCGAAGCACTGGCAAAGGAAATAAAAATGCAGGGAGTAAGAGGCCCGCATAGAGTGTTAGTGCTGACAGATTAGATAGTGCATAGACATATTAATCAGTGCATACGGAGTCTAACTACTTTAACATTATTTTCAGTAGCTAAAATTAGGTACCTCTGGCCATAAAAAAAACAGGATTTTGTAAGTATTTGAGACTGAGTTTTAATAAACATAGAGGTAAACAGCCTTAACTAAGTAAAAAAAAATGGAAATCAAAGTAAGGAAAGAAAACCGTAATTTTTAATGTTTTGTTAAAAACTTATTTTTAGCCTGAGATCACAATTTATAATGGGCAGTCTGTTTCATGCTCTTGTACATCAGAGTACAACGCACATCCATGTCCTAAATGCATGTACAATGTCCTAAATAAATAATGTTGACAAATAAAAATACTTCAACAAGCCAAGACAAGAAGCAGATTTGCGATCTGCATAACAGAAACCTATACCTACAGCTATACCGTATTTATGGAAAGACATAAATGAAAGTATAGTCAAAGGGACATTTTAGTTAAATGGTAGATTGTAAAGAATTTAAGAATTGTAAACAAGTCTTTTTCGATAAGATATGGTAAAAATGTCCCAAAAGTTAGTGTGTGGGGTTCAATATAGAGGACTGAGTCTTGGGATGGATAGGAATTTTTATAAGATTATAAGCAAATAAGTAACAATCTGAATGGAGGGATTATAAGTGATTTTAATTTCCCAGAAACAGACCTAGAAAAATGAATGCACCAGTAGCAGCAGATACTACATATGATATCCTTGACATGATAAAAAAAAAGCATATTCCTTTATCAAATAGTGAAGTCATAACAACAAAATATGATGGTAGTTTTATTTTTAGTAAGACAACATCTTGCAAAAGTAATAGGAAACTTCATCTCAGTAAGTCAGGAGTTCAGTTCGGTTGGAATTTTAGAAAAACAAACTTTTGATAAATACTGGAAATTTTCTAGCAAGGTTGCCTAGAACGATGAGTTCAAGAATTTGAACTTGAAGAGGATGGAGAATCCTGTTGTGTCTAAAGTACTCGCATCACTTGGTGCTTGAATTTCAGGGAGAAAACTCACAACAAACCAAAACCCTGACAGGGATACAGAATTCCTAGGATGATTAAGCAGTTCTTACAGAGATGAAGTGTAAGAATAGGGCATGTAAACACAGAAAGAGGAATGTAGCGGTTTTCCACATCCTGGCCGTTTAAAGACGTAGAAAACGCCAACAACCTATTGTGGACCTAGATTTTGCAAAGAAAATGAAAATATGACACTAATATTTTCTTTAGCCATAAAACAAGAAGTGAACAAAAAGGGTAAAACCAATGTACTGCAGACGGACACGAGATTAAGGATAAAAATAATGAAGTATAGCCAAATATTAAAAGATGATAATGGAATCAAGTAAGAAAAGTGAGGATAGAATAATGGAAACAACAATATATGGCATGGAAAAAATATCTAGATTGCTCAGGATAACAAAAGGAAGGGCTGAAAGATCAATATGTGAAACCACAGGTATAAATACCTAAACAGCACAGAATAGAGTAAAAAATTTTAAACATCACCACCACCGCCTTTTTGTGGGACTATGCATTTATTCTAGAAATAGTTGCTCAAATTTTTCAGTGACTTGGTTATTTTTCTCTAGTGCTATACTTTGTACTAGAGAAGTGATTCACCTCATACAATAAAAAGCATTTCATGTACATATGGTATCATAAAACTGTTATAGTGGAAATCTTTGGAGTATTAGGCAGATAACTTTTCTTACAAGTTACTGAGAAGCCAGTTAAAATAAATATGTCTAATGATTCCTCACTGTTATCAATGAAACATTTATAAGAGCACCCGTTCTTCTGCAGTTATAAAATAAAGCTGTGCAGTTTTACAAATGTGACTCATGAACTACAACAAATTTGTGCCGTGCCGAAAACTTTGGCACCTAAGTCCTGCCTGAGATTATAAGCAGAATCAGAAAGAACCACCTCAGTAATCAGTCCCACTCTACTACCATGGCAGCTGTGCAATGAAATAATTAATTTCAGAAAGTTTCACAGAAAACAGTAGTCTACAGAAACCTATGAAGAATCTTCTAATAATCTCAAGTTCTCTAATCAATATCGATAACTATAATGGCCACAGGAAAAGATTGGAGGAGACTGAGAATTGTCAAGGCTCAGGTTCCTGTATTAGTGAATGATTATTTAGACAGAATTTCAAACTAACCAAAAAAGTAAAACACACAGCATTATACAAAAGGCAAAAGAAGTAAAAAGAAAGGGGATGCTCCCTGTGATTTAATCTGCAAGAAAAAAAGTCTTCCTGATTTCAAGTATGGTCATCACTCTAACCCTGAGCACGTGATCAGGGCTCAATAGCAAGGGTACGTGATAAATCGATGCTACTGCGAGCACTACTGAACACTAGTCTCCAGTCTGCCACTCTGTTCAATTAAGAAAAGACTTTGGGAAAGAAAAGAAACCCAAACCGAACCAAACTACGCATGTAAGGAAAAAAAATTACTGGCCCCATTTGGCAATAGGCAAGAGTCCTGAAGCATATTAATATAACGATCCACATACAGCATATACAAAGAGCAATCAGCCTCCTTTCAAACCTCTTTGAAGATATCAGTACAGCAGATAGCCAGAGATTCCATTTCAAACTTCAAAAATTCTCATGTTCCGTCATCTTTTCCATAAACTTGTCATCTTCTATCTTAAAACACTTAGGATTCTTGTTCTTGTTACATTGTTTTGAAAGATTATTCTTGAGCATAAACCTTTGGATAATAATAAATAATAATAATAATAATAATAATAATAATAATAATAATAATAATAATAATAATAATAATAATAACAATAATAATAATAACAACAACAACAATGCATTTTAAAATTTATTCTTATGTCAAAATTTGCATTTCTGTAGCTATTTTCTTCTCCTGAAATTTCTCTTTATGTTTAATACACAGTCAATGTCCCCCTCAGACTCTTCTGCTAAGATAAACAAGCCAACCACTTCTAATCTCACTTCTTTAGACAGACACTCCCCTCCTTTAATTAATCTAGTAAACCACAGTCTGTCTTCAGATCAAATTTTTGATTCTGGAAAAAGGCTAACCCAAGATTTATATGTTATTCCAGAGGCGGTCTTGCCCATGTCTCAAAGAAGAGTTCCAATAATTCTACATCTCCATCAGAAGACAGAGTTTTCTGTCCAAACTCTCTGCTTCTCTGCTTTGCCAAATGTATCTTAGAACAGCAGTAGCTCTTCTCACACCAGTTTCATGCTAGCAGCTCAGATGCATTCTGTAGTTGACCATGCATACAGATTTCTCTTCTCCTCTGTTGTTTCTATTTGGACAACTGACCAGTCTACAGCAGTTGCTTCTGTCTCCCTCAGTGCCTGACTTTTCATGCTTCAATGTCATTCCATTCCTAATGCTCCATGGTTTAGTCCTCCACAATAGCAACAATACTCTCCACCTTTCTTGTTTCCCCAATTAAATGAACCTGTGCCTATTCTTTACCTGGTGGCCACTACTGCATCTATTAAACAGGGTCAGTCCCGACAGTGCTGTCAAAAGACGATCCCCCTCCTTTCTGACCACTGTTAAACTTTCCCTTTTACTGTTTTTTTACCTACCTCACAATTCATTAGCAACCTCTGTCATCCCCACCTCATTTTATACTTGTACAGGAGTCATGTAGCAGATGTTTAACCCAAATCTAGATCAGTGACATTCTCTGGAATAGATCCCTTCTCTAAGAAATCAGAAATATATTAAAAAAAGAAAAAAAAGAAAAAAAAAGAAAAAAAAAAAAAAGATTTATCTACCTTTACTAAAAACATGCTGATAACTGGGGTAATTGCGTTTCCCTCTTTGTCCCTACTCACTCTTTCCTTCCAGATCTTTTCTATGACAATGTCCAATACTGATCTATACTACCAGGGAGATTGTTGGTGGATAATTTTCCACATTTTCTGGAAAATGATCAAGTTGCTAAACAACTTCAGCAACAAGTTCTGAAACAGTTTTTCTTCCATGGGAAAAACAAACAAACAAACAAACAAAAAACGCCAAAACCAAGATTGTTTTTGCTCTTCCACTTGATAAAAAGAGTTCAGGAAAACCTGGTCATATGCTGAACTTAAAAAAAACGTATTTATTAGGGATTAAAGATTTTATTAGCTCTTGGTTCCTGCATATTTTTTGATTAGCCAATTTTAAGGCTAATGTTCACACAAATAACGTTGGGGAATGCAAGAAGATTCATCTAAACTTGCTTTTGACTGTACAGACTACAGCCGCATAAAAAGAGTGCTCCTAAATCTAAAGTAAAAGTGAGCTTCTCAGAAGATCTTTTCTTAAAAAGAAACAAAAAAATTTGCTAAAAAAGGTACTGCATTGTCAGGGATATTCTAACATGCAAGGAAGAGGAACTGAGAGCAACTAAGAAAACTCAGATGAGACAAATAGCCTTAATACTACTTTTTCAGCAAAGTTCACATTCAAAGAAAGAGAAAGAGAAGTGAAAATAAAAGTTCATTGCTATTTTCACAACCATCATTAGCTGACTGCAGATACCTGTATCTGCTAAAAGCAGTGGCAAAATGCCTGTTTATTTTAAAGGCCAGAATTTCAAAGTCCTCTGGAAAAAAAACCTACCTGTGTAGTTAAAGCATTTCACAAGCCTGGACAGCAAAAAGAAAAAAAAAAAA
>VZTL01014036.1:0-12949 GCA_013400535.1 Scopus umbretta
AAAAAAAAAAAAAGCTGCCAAGAACAGAAGTCAGCCCGATAGTATCCTGCTGTTGTGATTCTTTTTTCTTTCTCTACATAACATTTTGAAACACCCGTTGGTTTAGGCTGACATGTTTCATGCTGTCTCTAAAAGGCATCTGAGTCATGTTGCTTTTCTTTTTTTGCTTTTTTTTTTGGTCATCCAAACTCTGAATAATATTATGAGGAATTTCTTTGGTCAATTTGTAGTTTGCCTCTTTATAAATCAAGTATTAAGTATGAGAATCAGTAAGTGGACCTCAGCTTCCCAGTATAGTTATTTTGGGTAGTAACAGGGATTTCTGTGGCCTGTCTACAGCAATTTAGGGCTCAGACATGACTGAATTAATTCTGCTTAATGATCTGTTAATCACAGGTCAGCTGAGCTGCAGTAACCAGCCATGTGCAGCTTGCAGCCTGTGGGGAGCACGAGGTGAAGTATTTGAGCTTGACCTGCTTTAATGAAGACCTAGGCCAATACACGTTACCCTCTTGGATTTTACCGAGCGAGCGCGCGGACCGTCCATAACGCGGCTCCGTAACGGTCAAACTGCTCCTGGCTGATGTCCGAAGCCTGAGCACCTCCCCAGTCATGGAAGCAGATGGGTCTCTGCGTAAGGTCATCTCTGTGCAGAACGACGTGTGGACGTGCCCGAGTTTCAGCGCGTAGTTACTAGTAGTTGGATCACGCGTGCAGAGGTTGAGCTTGGTGTCCGGAGCCTCTCCCCTGCTCAGCTTCTGCCTCTCCCCTTCGTGTCGGGGCGGGCCTGGGACCTGTCGGGGCGTATCTGGGCTCTGCCGCGAGGCCGGGCTCGAGGCTGCTGCCAGCGTGCATTCAAACTCCACGGACACGGGTCTGAGCGTCCGAGAGGCCCGGGGGAGGAACGAGGAGCTTGTGCTGCGTTGTGCTGTAGGCTACGAGCGTGCTCCTGTGCATGGTGGTGAGGACGGTCCGGCTGTTCCGACAGTCCTCTTTGCCCTCTTTGCCAAGTGCTCACGCTTGACTGAAGTCAGCGCTTCAGTCAGTCACGGGGCCTCTTTCCAGAGCGTTCAGCAAAGGCAGATGAGATTTGTAGGCAGGCTGACCTTGGGGTATGCAAGTCGTTCGCGGACATCTGCAGCTGGCAGAACGAATGTACGGAGCTGGGTTGTGAGCTCTGTCAGGCTTTGCCGTGATAAACGGATCCGGACGCCCCAGCAGGATGTACATTTAGCCTTTCCTGCCTAGCTGTCAAGTGGTAATTGTGAAACTAGGCTCCTCTGTAAAACACTAGGAGATTTGTGCACGGGAAGAATGACACAAGAGCTAGTTACGTACTAATTGTTAGTTCCTTATCTTGGTATTGGTGGGGTCTAACCACATGCTTCGGTGCTGCTTGGAATAGCAAGGCTTTCCCGAGATGCGTACGTGAATGAGTGTGCTGCTGACAGAATCTTTTTATTGAACCACATTCATTTTAAGAGTCAGCGTTGCAATTTTACTCGGTATTTCTTTTGTTTATGAATTGGCTGTGATTGTTGTGTGCTTAGAAGTAGAAGGAAATCACAAAGCAGAGACTATTTCTTTAAAACACTCAATATATTTACGTATGCGAGTGTGTATGCGCAATGTGCTGCCAGAAAATAGTCATGTTCGCACGGTTGATTGGTTTCCGTCGTTCAGTTCACATGTGTTTTTAACCTTGAGTACTGATGGCAAAAATGTAATGCCTGAAAGAATTAGTTCACCCCACCAGAATACCTAAAAAGGTTGTCATATCACCGAGTGTGTGAAAGCCCCTTTCAGCACAGCCTACTTTGAGCTTCTCTTTCTAGTATTAACTTAACTTGCTCAAATAATGAGAGATTACATCCAACACTGATTAAAAACACAATATATGTTCATACATTTACATAACAATTACGTGTTTTATCTAATACCCCTTTGTTGTCTTCACAGAGAAGACTAAATGCCAGCTCTCTTAAAGTCTGCCTTGAAGACAGCCAGTGTCAAAGCGTCACAAGATCTAAAATTTTTAAATAGACTCATTCATCCTTAAATCACTTCTCTCGCCACTGGAGCTTTTTTGAAGGTGTTTGATAAAGCCAGCAACATGTTTACTATTATGGTACAGTTCTATGCAGAGGAGGTGGTCCTTGCTAAGGTAAACCATTCTGCCCTATTTTCCAAGTGGAAGGAGATAGAGTCACGTGTTGAAGAAGGGTAGCTGGGCTGACTTTGGCCTATAGACTTCGCAATTAGTTTTCAGAATACCATTGCATGCCTAAAAGAGCTGTTTTTATACTCTGCTGTCTTCACAGCAAAGTATACAATCTCCCCTCTGTCTTGTAGGCATTTCCTGTACTAGGAATTTTCTGCTAAAATTTCCCACTCTTGCTGCTCCTGTTTCAGCTCATTGGCTGCTGTGCTAATGAGGGCACTCGGGACTTCCTCTTAATTCAAGCACTGCATTGTGTAAACTCCTAAACAGGGTCAGACAACATAGTGTTGCCAGCTGCACATCTGCAGCCATCTGGATTTGTGGCAGGAGCAGTAAAATAGACATTGTGTGGCAGAGTTGAAAGAGTGACAGGAGCGGTGCAAGTCATATTTGCAGAAAACCATAAAGTAAATGCCCCCTATTTGATCTACAGGATATACAGAATCGTAATGGAAACGGTCTTTCTACATGCATGTGTACCAAAGAAAGACAAACGGGATATGCTACTGCTACGCAACGTTCCGTGAAAAAACTCGCTGGCTAATTCACTACCATTGCGTTGTTCAGAGAAGAGGCAAGTAATTATTAAAACTTCTGGTGCTCATAAACAGTTCTCTGCTCCCACTTCTACGCCTTCATTAAGATTCTGTTTCTAATAAACATCACTTCAGTATATTAATTTATTATAATAACATTCTTAAGGAGAAATAATTGCACACTGTGAAATTACAGCTGTCAGGTCTGAGGAGAGAGATGCCGGTGAATGGTGGCACATTGTTTCCTACCTGTACCTTTGTTCGGGGGGTGTCTGGAAGAGGGACTGCTGATCTCTTTTTCTTTCTCATCCTTTCTCACTGACCAGCATCTCTAGCGACCATCCCGGGAATAACGTGCAGGGTCTGCCTGAAGTCGGTGAAGCTTTAGGAGTTAACTTTGGTAGAGCCACGGTTTCATCCGCTTTGACTGTCTCACTGAAGCGCGTCAATACGAGTTGCAGTCTCTACTTTCCTTTTTNATCTAGTTACGTGCTTTTGAAGAAAGCTATTTTACTGTGAAGATAATTTTTAATAGAAAAGTGTAGAATTGTTTTATTGAGTTGTCTGCTCAAATTTGTCATTACGAATCAAATAGTAATTGACAGTAACAAACGTAAGTGAAAAAATCCAATTATGCGTGTATGTTTTGCAGCCGCATATTTTGCCACAAGAACCCAGAAAACATCTTTTTGTGGCATCCTGCAGGTAGTGATCCTATGTGCAGCCTGTTCTTCTCACAGTTATATGGAAACACGGGGTGCTTATGCTGCTACAGTGTTTGGTCCTTCAGTTTCAGCTGTTTGATGATGATGGCACTTCGGTGAAAGTGGCTTTCTGATCTCGGGAATAATGTATCTGCAAAATGTGGCTGGCCTTGAGTAGAAGCGGGATAGAAGTAAGACAGCGTGAAAAGCAGGAAATTCAGATATTCTCCGTCCTCTGAGCCTCTGAGAACAGTTGGCTTCAGTCATATACTGACTGTAAAACCACTGCTTTGTGACCAGAATCTTTTAAGAGATGCCTTTTATGTGATCAGTTTTTATTCAGACAGGGATGAAAGACCGTTTATGCTGAATTTTGCAATTGAATGTTCATCCTGGGTAGCAAAGTGCAGTTGTGTAGCTCACCTAAGGTTAAAAGTGCAAAGTAAGATGGCTGTTGGGAATGATCGTCGGTAGGGGTATCGTGGGCATTGGTGGCCTGCTCATCGAGGAATAATGTTTTCAACGTGCACAGAAGGGTTAAGAAACCAATCTCCCTCACCAGGCAGAACAAAGTACCGTTTTCTTGGACAGGCAAGAAGCAAAGGGTTTTACCACGGCCAGGCCATGAGGAACCACAGCTTTTTTCACATGTATCACTTGGAAGTCCAATAGAAGACTTGATACAGCTGAGTGCAGAGCTGAACGTGCTGTATGGAAGTACGGAACTCATCTTCTAATAGGGAAGATAAATGGTAGGGCTTTGGACCTTTTGGTTTTCTTTTGCAAATACTACAGTATATTAAAGGTTGAAGCTAAGCACCTGAAAAAAGAAAAAAAAAAAAGATGTAAAGTTCTTTTTTGATAACCCTAATGAAATAATTATATGTAACAACCACCTTTTTCAAGTATCACTCAGAGATCAGAAGACTCAAATTAGTCGATCTCTGGTCGTATTACACCCCATCTTCCTAACGAGGTGTGTTTGTGGGGTGAAGTGTGGAGCGTGGAAGCTCTGGATGATGGCATCCTCGTTTTTGTAAAAAGAAAACGAGAACAACTTAAAACCTGTATGAATTCCCTATTACAAGAACTTTATCTGGAATATTTCAGCCTGAAGTAACTTTACCTTTCGAAATGCGAATTGATGCTTTTAGAAGGCAGTTTTGAATTAATTCTTTTCCCCTCAGCATTTTCAGATCAAAATTACTAGGTTTTTTTAGCTGCTGAGAATTTTCTCTAATATTTTTTGGTAGCTTTTGGTGTTGTTTTTTAAAATTAGAAAAGCTTGGCGCATGGGCCAGAATTCTCACCAAAGTCCGTTATCTACCGCCTCTTGGAATGTGTTCACCAGGAATACTGGTCTCGGTATTGTGAAACGGTGCCAGCAGTTAGATCGGTTTGGAGCCGGGTGCCAGACACTTGCTTGGCCCCCAGACTGCCATGTGAGCATTACTGAGCTTTTTTCCCTAGTGTCCTGGCCGTTTCTAATCCCCTGGAGAATCGCGGCGCGGAGCAGCTGGCTGCTCTTCACCTCACGGCGACAGAAAAAGTTGAGCGAGTGGGGGATGCGGCGCCAAGCGCGGTGGGTGACCGCCCAGCCGACGTTCCCGTCACGGCGGAGCCCGGCGCACCCCGCGGGGCTGCGTGCTCGGGGAGCGTCAAACGCAGGACCTGCTGCAGGCGCCGAGCCTCGCCCTCTGCGGTGGGGGCACCAGGCCCTTCTCTGAGTTACAGCCAGAAGAGCAGGGTCCTGCTGACTGTTGCCCAAAATCAGCCTTGACGTAACCAAACTTTGCATCGTGTGATGCCGGCGGCGGTGACAGGGTGCAGAGGCTTTGCCTGTTGGATAACGCAGCTCTGGAGAGAGACACCACTTGCATGCATGACCAATTGCTCAGTTAGGGTAAAAGAAGAAAAGGGGGGGGGGGGATAAGAAAGCTTTGAGAGACACTGTACTTAATTTTCATTTATTTATTTATTTATTTTCATACGGTAATGAATGAATGAAGATAATTTGGAGAATGATGAAGTTGCCCATGTCTCTGTGATGATGTGCTCGTGGGGTTCCCTTGAAGCTCCTTGGTTATAAACGCTTGGTTATTATGTGCCTCTTGCTTTCAAATAGCAACAAAGTCTTCATGAAGTGAGCAACCTTTACCGTTGCTACGTACTGACTGTGGGTACAAGGTACTACAAAGAGCAGTAAAGAATATTTGTCCCTGTCAAAAGTAACATTCGTGTTTAGTAGCATATAGCCATACTCTGCACTGGGGAGAAAGAAGTAAAGCAGCTAATATTTGACCATTAGATATATAATCTTATACTGCTGTTTTTCCTTTGTAAATGGCCATCACCAAACACATACCAAGAACTCTATTAAAATGTTGATATTTTTCTCAAAAATGGAGAGTACATATTTTTAAAACAAAATTTACTGGAAGAAAAAGCTGGGTATTTTTTTTCCACATCTTCCTCTAGAAAAGCAATTTTCTTTTCACATCTCTTCTCCGGACCTGCAGAAGCTGCCATGCGGCATGGTCCTATGTCTCCGTGCTGAATGCAAGGGGGGCTATTTTGTGTTTACTCAATAGCAGACAGATTTATCTAGGGTTTATTTTTTCATTTTCCTCAAAACTACTGGTCATTTTTTATTATTGAAAATGTACTTCTGTGAAAATCAGCCAGGGCATTTGCTGTCAGTTTAAGCAAGCAAGAAGCAATGAGAACAAGAAACAACACAAAGAAAATGGCCTCAAGGGAAAGCTCTGCATAATGAACTTGAAATTGTTACTGCTGGAAATACTGTTGCTGCTTTTCCTGCCAGGGCTGTCACCTCACACAGCAACTGTAGCTTAAAGCGGAGAGTGGAGCTTACCTACAACGTCACTAGAGGCCGAGGTTTGGGCTGCTAGGTTTTCCAAACTCTGCAGACCACTATGCTCTGTGGTATTTTGATGGCATTTTTGAAGGGGAAATAGGCCAGAAATAGCCCATGGTCTTGCTAAAAGTTAAGACGGTAAAGAACAGGAACAGCAAAGCCCATGGAAGCCATAGTTTTAAAAGAAATCGCCCCCACACCTTTTAAGTAGGAAATTTTAAGTTGAAATGCATGGGGAGGCCATGCAACTTAAATGATAACAAATTGCCTAGAGATACAGAGATCATCCACAAGATTTTTAGCTCCAGTTCCCAGCTTCCCTTCCTGCCTGATAAGGAAGTATGAGGAAGCTCCTTCTAGCGAGAAAAGCAGAGCCGTGGACTGCCTCAGATGCTCATTCCCCAAAAGGACAATCCCTTGCCATGTTATTTCTTGTAGAACCATAGAATCGTTCAGGTTGGAAACGCCCTCTGAGATCACCCAGTCCAACCATCAACCCAACCCCACCGTGCCTACTGAACCATGTCCCCAAGTGCCACATCCACATGTTGTTTGAACCCCTCCAGGGATGGGGACTCCACCACCTCCCTGGGCAGCCTGCTCCAATGCCTCACCGCTCTTGCAGGAAAGACTTTTTTCCTAATACCCAATCTAAGATTCTTGAAGATGGTCTCACAGGAGCCTTGGCTAGGGTCCAAGTCATGCCTAAGTGAGAGAAATACAATGAACGAAAAGAAGTCAGAAGAGAAATTAGAGTGCACGGTGTTGTCAGCTGTTCTTAACTTGAGAAGTTCAGAACATGGATGAATATTTAGTGGTCGTCTTAATGCAGTAACTGCTTTTCGGTGTTACTCATCTATCGGAGCGGTTGCTGTAGCTACAGCATAACCCTGAGAATTGGCAGAGAGGGAATCGTGTATTCTGCCACGTTCCCTGGCCCAAATGAAATATTTCATGAACATTTGTATACCCTAAAGTAGGTGTTAGCTTGAAAGATCTATGAATGCATACACAGAAATTTCTTTCCTAATCCCAAATAGAGATTATCAACCTTAAATTTCAGGATTTATCTTGTTTAAATGCATTAATACCTTGTCAGATACCTTGTCATCTAAATGAATGTTTAATTCTTACTTGAATCCTGGGTTTTTCTAGGCAGTTATACCATATATGAGAAGGTAGTCCATAAAATAAACCTCATTAGTATTTCAGAAGTGCAATGCTTAAGGTCATTTATTATACAGGTGCTGGCTGTGGTAAACCATATGTGACACTGGGGGAAGTTTGTTTATGGAGTCAGTTTACTGGAAAATCAACAAGGTCAGGGCTGCTCTAGCTCTTAATATTTGGAATGAGTCAGGTTTGGCATTTCAAGTTGAAAAAGAGCTCAGAATTTAGTACCAAGTTAAGAATATACTGGATGGATGATTTTGGGAAGGACAAATTAGATTTCTAAATTGACATGCAGTGCTAAAACTAGGAACAGCTTGCCTGGATTCAGAAAAATGACTAATATGGAAAAAACCTGAACTTACTTGGGAGGAAGGAATCAGTGTAAGGAATGTGTGCTAAATGCTCTAAGTATCCTGTAAAGAAAGCAAGGAAAGGGACAGGTATCGGGGTGGTTGGCAATAAATACATTACTAGTACAAAACCACCGTGAAAATCAATCAGCTAATAAATTAATCAGGTGCTGAGAGAGGTGAAATGAAGAAATATTAATTTCAGATCTCACTCCTCCCAAACTCTGTTCCTGGCTGTCGAGTGGGTTGTCACATCGCAGACAGGATACAATTGCCATGGAGATGGTTACGAGAACTTTTCCTGTAATTCAGGTTTTGCTGGGTTAATATTTCTTTTCCATGCTTCCATAAAAAGAAAGGATTATCTAAATGCTAGTTGCGAAGTATGTATTAGTGTTAAGTCTCTTTATATAGGGTGATTTTCCTGTTGTTCCTATTACACTTTGCATTGTGAGCCAGGACTAACGGCCTTCCTTGTGGTTACAGAGGGAAGCTGTGGCGGAACAAGGACCCGATGGCCGCCTGTCAGAGCTCGGGCCGATGCCCGTAGGGCGATCATCCTTGTCTTGCTCCTTCCTGAAAACAGTTATGTACACTGCGTTGTTATCTAAGGGCTGTGAAAATTATTTGTACGTATGTTCTGTAGAATACTGGAAAGCCTGCACTTCGTATTGTTAGTCTTCAGGTGAAAATTGTTCTTTTCTTTATACTTTATGTGCTGTAATTAAAGGTTTTCTCAGCCTTAGGGAAGGGTGGCCTCTGCTTTTAACAGCTGTTAAAATAGCTGTGAGCTAAGAATTTTAATATATATCATTCTTCAGGAAATCTGTGCAGTGATCTAAAGTAGCATGACCCTGTTAGAATAAGGTAAAAGATACTTCTAATATCCTCACTTTTTTTCATTGCAAATGATATTTCTCTATCTGAACTTGTGTAGCTCTGTCCAAAAGTTGATGTTGGTCAGGGCTTTCAGATTCTCCATTGCAATCCTTCCACTGTCAGTTTTGGAATATTCCAAAAACTTTTTGCCCTAAGACTTAAGCCAAGAAGTGCACAAGTAATTCGGTTGTGTTAAATGTCATTTGTTGACTGGTTGCAACTCACATAGGCAGTGGAGGAGGTAATGGCGGTCCCCACGCCAGAGGGAATACAAAAATTATTCCTTCCTGGAATATGCCAGGCATGCAAATGATGGTCAAGGGCAAGAGGGAGATCACCCTCCCTTTCCTCTACCCTGTAGAGCTGATTATTGTCGGTGGTGCCGGAGAGAAGAAGCGGAAGGAATTGCACTGGGAAACAGAATCTCTCCTGGGACTTACTGAGATTGAAAAAGATTTTCCTTCCATTTCTGAAACATCAATAGGCTGATTATTGAGATGAGCAGTGCTTGTGCTGAAGGCTGGAGGAAGGAGAAGAGCTTTAGCTGAGCTGCCAGGACAGAAAAATACAGAACCTGCATTTATTGCCAGATTCCAGAAGGATTCTATCAAAGTAAAGCTACGGAAGCGTAGAGATGGACGCCTGTTGTGCTCAGTGGCATATCCCACTCTGATTACTTCTGAGGGTAGAGCACTAGGCCTAGTATAGCAAAAGTTTTGTCTTTAGCCGAGTTCTGCATCGTTCTGACCCTTGCACCGACGTACCCGCTCTTGGCGTATTTTCGTTCGGCTGAGAACTTGAAGGCTGCTCCCTGCTGTTCTTGGAGCAGAGGGTTTTCTTCATCCAGGTCGCCGTCAAAGACAGGAAACCTAACAAGGAAAACTTGTTGCCAGCAGCCAGGACCTCGATGCAGCTGATGCAGATGTGCTGCTGGAAGTGAGGATCTCCTTTCCCATATCGGAATGAGCCGTTCTCCCATTTGCTCACCCCAGCTTCCCTGCCGACCAAAAAGAAGAGCCTGTATCCCTCGATCAGCAGATTCAGAGGCTCTGCTCAGAGCTGGCCAGCTGAGCGTGCTGGCACGCTTTCTCTTTGCGTTCTTGCAAAAGGTTGAGCGCTGTATATCACAGGTGCTTCCCTCATGCTGGATTCTGCTTTTTCCCGGAGTTTGGAAATCTGCAATAATTTTCCTGAGATTTATTGCGTGTGGCAAAAATAATCAGTTAAATGCAGAACCTGACTGTGTTCAGATTGCGTAGACCTTGATGTTTCATTATTCCAGAGGAAAGAAGGGAGTTACTGTGACTCACAGTAATAATCTTAGTGTTTCAGGTCTCAGCTTTATGAATCATATTAAATGTGTTTTTTTCGTTTGCTTGTTTTTTCCATGAGAGCTGTGGGGGTCATTGGACTCATTGTCGCAATTTTGATAACCTTGGATTCAAGGTTGAGTTACATTTCTTATGTGTACTGATCATTTGTTAATTGTAGATGAAGGAACTGTACTTCACTATGCTGAAAATGTGCTTGCATCAAAGTAGAGAGAGGATACTCGTTAGTTCAGATATTGAAATTTCTGTTTAATCTAAAAATTCCACTAGGATCTGAAGCCGGTCTAAAGTAATAGGTGATGACTGTTTCTGTGACAAACTGAATTCTGCTTTTTACATGCTTGCCACCGCAGTTATTTTTGTTATTTTTGCCACATTATTTGTAAGAAGCACTTTCCTCCTCTGTGTGTCACAATTTAGCCCAAAGTCATCCGTGTAGATCTACAAATAACTAAGGTCATTAATTGCATTCTTCCTGTTGACAGCAAACTGTGCTTATGAGCCATCATCCATAGGTTTTGGGTTTGGGTTTGGTTTTTTTTTTAGTAACCAGTGCTGTGGGTAGAACTGTTCAGACCTGTTGTGATACATGAAAAGGTTTGTAATTTCCTGTTAGGTCAAAGGTTTAGAAAAACCTAAGCAATGAATCAGATTTGATGGCATTATTTCTTATCTTTGTGTAGTATTAAGGCTTCAGTTTGATGGTCTTCGTTCCTATTTATCAAAGTGTGGTGTACCTGCCAATAA
Organism: Scopus umbretta; assembly: GCA_013400535.1. Lineage (NCBI taxonomy): Eukaryota > Metazoa > Chordata > Aves > Pelecaniformes > Scopidae > Scopus > Scopus umbretta. Next base: position 10,820 of record VZTL01014036.1, read on the forward strand.
GCTTTACTGCTTTTCATACAGAAGAGTGGAAGAGCCTTGCATTTAAGTCCTACAGTGAATCAAAGTTGGAATACAGTGGTCAGTATCTGACCCTTCTGCTCAACCCTTTAGTGCTGCCTGCCCTGAAGCTTCAGCATCGTAGGTTTAGGTAGATACACACTTAAGGCTTGGCTTTGGCTATTAAGTCTCAACTCCATAATTGTCATGAGTAAACTAAAGGTCATGTTTTGCTGTACAGGTAAATACACATCTTAGAGGGGATATTTTACATTCAAAATCCGTATTTTTCTTTTTTTTTATTTGTGATTTTTTTTTTTTTACGTTTTGCCAACCGTAATGTAGAATGATCTATAGACATGAGAACTTCATTCATTTTGGTGTAACGAATGTGAAACAGGTCATGCTTAACGTTAAAATATCAGTGGTGACACTGTGTTCAAGCATGAGGAACAAAGCTAAAGCCAGACTTGATAAACTTGGCTGGCAAAATATGAATCAAACCCTGTTAAGTACGTCCTGGCAAACCAATCCACTGATGTGAACAGGAGCTCTGTTATGGTTTTTTTTTTCTTTTTTTTCCCTATTTCTTTTTTTTTTTCCCTCCCCCATCATGGTCCAAAATTTAGAGCTCAAAGCTGTGAAGTGCTGAGCGTCAGTGAAAGCCACGTGGGAGCTGAAATGTTCAGCATCTTCCAGGATGAGGCCTTTACTTTGGTCCACATCTTGTGCATTATGCGGTCTGTCGTTCTTGAACTAATAGATTTCTTTCTCTTTCCCCTCATCCTGAAAACTGGGTTATGTTATGTCGATTCCAAGTCCTGGTTATAGAAGTTTATTATCTTTTAATGCAAATAAAGAAAAGCAAGCCGTAAGGCGTATTTCCCTCATAAGAAGATTAATGTACAGAACTTGGTTCACTTCTGTTGTCTTTTGTGTTGGTTTGGTCTTGTTTCCTTAAGATGAGATAGCCATCTCTGTAATATTAGTGTATTTTACTTGCTGTAATCTGATGTACCATTTCTCTCCCCTTTTTTCTGCTTCCCGAAGATTATCGTTGGAGAAACTGCAGTGTTTTGTCTACAGTTAGCTACAAAGGATTTTGAAAACCAAGAAAAAACAATATTAACTGGAGACTGTTGTTATATAAATCCACTGGTGCGCAGGACCATCAGATTCCTTGGTATGAGCAAAACTAATGCTTTCGTTTTTTGAATGGTGAGAGTGATCAATTATGTCTTTAATTTTGACCTGGGGAAAATATTCAGATGACCATACAACGTTTCATGTGCAGTCTTAACTCAGGTGCAGTGAGTTCTCTCCTTTTGGGTACCAAGTGAAGCTTCTTGGAGGTTTAGATTAAAAAAAAATAGTTGTGGAAACAGCAGTAAAAATAAAAAAAAAAAATTGGGACCACAAGGGGGAAAAACAACCAGCAGGCCTGGAGTAGGGTGAAGTGGAGAAGGGAGGTATCCTTGTGCCATAGCTGTAGTTGATAGTTTTCTTTTGGTTACGCACACACGTAGCAGCCAAAGTTGAAGACATGGGGATATAAGCGTGTGTTTGAAGCCAAGCCCAGCTTAGGTACTTTCTTAGCCTGGAGATTGTATTACAGTCTCTAGGAGAAAACCGTACAAATTCCACGCTCCACCAAAGTCAGCTCCAACTCCCCCATTGACTTCAGTAGATACGAGATGTCATCCCTTCTACTTAGTTCATTGTAAATGTGTTTGGAGGGAGAAGTACCACCACTCAACGCGTCTCTTGAACATTCCCAGATGCTGCTTTTTAGCACACGCAGGGATGCCACAGCAGGGCTCCGTTCTGTTGTTTGCTTCTCGCTGACGGCTGTATCCGGGAGAAACAGCTGGAGGAACGAAGCCTTGGGCAGCTAATCCTCCAGCGCGCCCCAGCCGCGGGGGGCGGGAGAGGCTGTGCCGCTGTGTCTGTATTTGCAGCGTTTCTGTAACAGCCGTGCCCGCCTTCTGCGAGCGCCGTTGCCGATTGCTCGCTCTCACGCTAGAGTGCTAGAAGTCAGCAAGAATGAGACTGTCTTGCACAGGTCCAGAGGAGGTGGGGGGTGATGGTGAGGAGCTCCTCCTGCTCCGGTTGCTCAGTGTTGTGGTTTAACCC
>VZTL01014041.1:0-13134 GCA_013400535.1 Scopus umbretta
AACAGCTGAAACCAGGACAGAGTATTACCAGGAGATAGCAGGTAAAACTGAAGACTTCTCCTAGTTTGTGGATGAACTGAGTGATAAATGTTAGCTGCCTCATCTGGTGTGACCTATCTAAGTTATGTGGTTCTCTTAGTATTGGGTGGGCCGGGTTTTTTTCTCAAGTTTAATTTTTCACTGTGCAACATGAGGTATCTGGAACTTGGGTATTTGGGCATGTTGAATGTTTTGCAGATGAAGGTTAAGTGTAGCCCATTAGGTAGCATGTGTGTTGAATCTGGTATGTAAGATGTTGCTGTGTTTCTTTCTGCCTTTTCCCTGGAAGAAGAAGGCAATCATTATTTGATCCGTGAATGATGCCTTCTGAGTTGAAGAGTGTCGTCTTTGTCTACCACAGGCATCAGCAGAGGGCTTGGGCTACTCCTGCTGTTGCCATTGCCATTGCCAGGGAGGTGCAGCACTTCACCAGAAGGGAGGGTGCAGCTTCCTGGTTGGCCCACCAGGAGGATCCAGCACTTCTGGTGGCTGTCATTGAGCCAGTCTGCCTTAAATTGTCAAAGTAAAGCATATACCTATAGCTTTATGCTTTTCTGCAGCGTATTGGCAGTGTGCGTCTTCATCCCACAGAGACCACTGACACATGGCAATGCACCTGTAGGTGACTTCCTCTACGTGGGCAGCAGTGCTGAAGTTCAGGAGGTTCTGCTGTTTCAGGAATGCAGCATGTACCATGTTTATCACCCCTCCCCCCACTGTGGAGTCGATGTTTTATGGTGTAGTGTTGCGGATTACTATTATGAAAATTATTAAGACTTAAAATTAATTACGTATACTTCCTCTGCTGTCCTTTGCACTATTACCAAGTCTGCACGTGTCCCATTCTTAGCATTTAATAACTTACTGCAAAAAAATTATTACTCCCTCCTCCTGTTAAGGCAGTTTGAGGTCTTTATGATTTTATTATGTCCAAATGGTGTAGTTAATCAGTGAGAACTAAGAAAGTGTAATAGTACCTCATAAATACTGCTAATACCTGATTTCTAAACAAATTAATTTTTACTCAGATAAAACTCCAGAGGAGTAAAATTCTTGATGGCATATGCCTCTTTAGAAAAATACAGATAATCAAGTTGCGATAGTGATAATCCTGACTGCAGTGAGGATTTTATAGGTTTTTAAAAGTCTCTGTCCCTTTCATCTTGCAGTTATTTACAATATGTCTTCTAAGGAAGATAGCTAGTTAGCAACATTTTCAAGGTATTGGAAAAAGAATATTCCATGAGCAGGCAAAGGTAGTGTTTTTTTCAGATTGCATCCCTTGAAAAATGGTTGTATTTAAAAGCAGGAGACACATGTGAGAATATTTAAGAATGATTTCTGCATTGCCTTTTTGCAGTCCATAATTTGTAATGTAATGCATTCAAAATATGTTTGAGTAATGAGGATTTTCCCTTAAAATATGGAATAGACTGTTAGCTGTTTTGTCTTATTGTGGAGGGAGGGAAAAGCACAGGTATGTCAGTGGGAGCTCAGGTAACATCTGCTTAATTTTCAGTCGAGTCTTGTGTGCCTTAGTCGTCACATAATATTGAAAGTTTCCACTAAAGGGCTTAATTGACATTTCTTCAGTAAAAAACAATCTTTTAGTTTGTGAAAAAGAAAATCAAGAAATAATTGATGTATAAATGAAAGAAAATTAGATACTGTTTCTGAGCAGGGGTGTTTTTCCTTAATTTAATCTACTGTCATGTATATATATCAAATCCTCCCCCTTCCCTCCCCTGATAGTTTCTTTCCTCTGTATTGTTTATTTTGTTTTTATTAATCTGGGGTTTTTTTCTGTTCAACTAAAAATGGTATGGTTGGACTGCTCACCTTAAAGTTTTGAATTTTGCATGTTGTAGAGTTTGGTATCTTTCCATCTTCTATAACCAGAAGTCTGAATTTGTTTGCCTTTGGTCTGTAACTTCTAATGCCAACTGTGCTGTATACTTTTCTCTTTTAAAAAACTATGTACTCTCTCAGTAATTCAGCAATTAGATGTGCACCTGATTAGCTGATCACAAATTCCAGTGTGTGGATACTCTACTTCTGAACTGCTTAAACCAAATTCACTACAGGTTATCCTGAAACCCGATCATGTCAATCTTTGAAACAGTCTTATACCAGCTAGGCAGCACAGCTGCAGAGTGTACAAGTATTCTGACCATTGTAACATATTTTACCTGCATTGAATCATATGTCTTGAGAAGTATTACCCCTTTAATAAGTGGGAAACTTATGGATAAACCTGAAAAATCTTGGAGTGACACTGTGTATCAGAAGAACCTAGTGCCTGTAGCAGCCTTTGGAGGACCGCAGGGGGAGCTGAAACTTGTTGCAGTGTGATGTGAATAAAACATTTGTCGTCATTTGCAATATCCAACCTGAAATTGAATGGCGAGTGTGCTCAAGAGGTGATTCAAAACATTTTAAAACTGGTGCTTGCCCAGAATCCATGCAGAAATGTGTTTCCCTCATCAAAGACTCGCTGCCTGCTATGACTATCTTAGCCCATCCTGCAGTCCTAAAGAATGGTGAAGGTGGATAAAGGTGTTCCTTGGAAGTATGGACTGCCTTTTCTGTGCTTGCCTTCAGGTGCTCATGTATATAAAACAGGGCATGAAATAACTGGTCTTTGTTCAGACAATAGGCATCTTCTGGATCAGTGAAAAAGGTGCATGGTTGTTAATAACTTGTATTCCATATTTCAGAAGGTCTTACATGTAACACTGGGAGAAAACATGGTCATGACTTATCCCAGAAAAGGTTTTTTAATTTTCACTCTCAATATTTCAGTCCTCAAAATGTTGCCAAAGGTGGCATCATGATTAATGTATCACTATTAGAGAGCAGACAGCAAGCCAGCTTATGACACATTTTTGCTTCAGTTAAGAAAAATAAAAAAAAACCCAGTTATTCTGTATGTTTCTTGGAACTTGCTCATGGATTATTAACAAGATGAACCCCAAGTACATGAAAAAATTAAAAGCCAAATACTTGAAAGCTATGTTATCTTGCCTGGTGCTTTGTAGTGCATGCAGTATTTTGTTCCATTGGGTGTTTAGCCATCACCAGGGACATATGAAAAATGTTCTGCCCTTGGAAGGTCATGTTCTAAAATGGATTCATTCTAAGTTGTCTGTAAGGCTATTTCAGAGGTTTGTGTGTATAACACAAATTCAGCATACTCAGTAAGAGTGAAAGTCTCTTCTGGTGTGCAACAAGATATCTGCATTTTAAAATCAGCTTGAAAAAAATCAGAGCTAGTTATTAGTTTTGCATGCAAAATAATTTCTGTGCAAAGTAGATATGGTCATGGCAATACAATGATATTTGCTGCTGTATGCCTACATAGTTTTCAAAACTAAAATTCAACGCTTAGCTAAATTGCTAAGCAGACTGGTAAATGTCCAATTTTAGCAGCCTAGCATATGTTTATAATTTTTGTTTTAACATATGCTATGTTGGTTGAACTCCCCTCCCCACACATACGGTAGATAAAAGCTGTCACATCACAAAATGGTGGCAGCCCAACTTTTCTAACATTTTCCATGGCACTTCAGAGTCTTGCATTAATTAGCTATTCTTGGATAAGAGACAGACTCTCATCTTTGTAGAATTTTGGTTTCAAACCCGTCATGTACTTCGGTTTATGTATGCAGTAGCCCATCTGTGTTTCTGCAGCCATCATCAGTAAAAAGCACAGGGCACACCGAACAGTGGTCAGCAAGAGTGAGGGTGCCTGTGCTTCACAGAGATAAATAGCCAGCAAATGGCCCTGAAAGCAGGCTTGTTTGGTTCACTGGTGGGCTCTAGTTTTCTCAAACAAGAGCGCTCTCTCTCTTCCCCTTTTCTAGGAGAGGTGGGTGAATAAAACAATGCTGGTGCGCAGGCCTTTTTCTTTTCGTTGTGAGCTGCTAAATTACCCGTCTTTCCTCCTCCTTTTTCAAGGCAGGCGTAAGGTGGAATTTCACTGGATCTGCGATTCTTTCCTAAACCTCAGTGGAGTAGAGGGGACTTGTGACAAATACCACTGCAGCTGTGATAATGCTGCCTTAATCCTTGCTGCACTGTGACATGGGAACCTGGATTTAGACATGAAAGGACATGCATTAACAGTACACCAACATGATCCCTTATCACATCAAACTGCCTTTCGCATGTGCTCCAAAAACACGATACTTTTTTGGTATTCTGTCTGCTGTTCCCCTGTTGTTAAGCTCCTGAGTGTGGTGTGCTTCTGCGTGTGTAACGTCTGCTGTGCTGCTGCACGGGGGATGGTTGCTTTTCTGTGGGGGATGAAGGAGCCTTGCCCATCAACTGAAACTGCTGTAGAAATGGCATGGGGTCTGTGGTAGAGGACTGATGTCGGCAAGTGCAGCCACATCCGTGCCTGGTCTATACACAGCACAGATAGGGTTGTTCTGATGCCTTCATCCCTGGGTGGCATGGGTGCCCCCTCCTGTCCTCTGGTCTACCTTGAAGCTGCTCAAAAGCTCATACCCATGTGCAGACATAGTTCCAAATGTATTGCCAAAACACAATGTATGATATCATCCCTATCAAAGATCCAAGTTCCTGCAGTTGTATGAGACATCTCAGTAGGGAGATTGAGGTACATGGAACTTCAGAGGGGCTGCTGAGGTACCCAGGAACATGACAGTGGCAAGGTAAGGACCTGTGTAATAGGAGGTGGTGGGCTTGGTGCTTGCATGTTCACCTGCAGTGCTTTGAGAAGCCCGACTGGGAGTTGCTGGTGGGGCAGCCTGCTTCCAAAACCCTTCATCAGCTCCCAGCTGTGAGTCAGAGCCACCGTCAAGCCCAGAGCACATGGACCCACTCGTAATGCTGGTGGAGTGCTTTGCCATCTTTGGATCGTAGATGCCGGTGGTGGTTGTTCAATGTTTAGTTCCCATTTATGTATTTGTTTTCAGCTACAGGACCTACAGCTGCTGTTTGGCTTGCTGTGGTTGTTAGTTGGTTGGCAGTCTTTGCTGTGGGATTCAGGTTTTGTCAGTGTGCACAGAAACCAGTTTCGTTTTACTGCCAAATAATAAGCATGGTGGAAATGAAGGAAGAAAATGATAAATTTAAACTGTGCTTTTTCAGACCTTTAGATAGATGTCTACTAGAAATAACTGTCATTTATTACAAGTGAACATAAGTAATTAGCATATCCTTAACATCAGTTACTTATTGCTAGCAGAAAGGTAAAGCAATTTCTTTATTTTCCAGCGTTGCTTTCCACCATGGTGAACCTTCTTTGATTTGAAGGTTTCTTATACAGTGTAAAGAGTGTAAACAGGGCTTTTTCCTTCCTTCTTTATGGCTTCTCTCCCCATATGTGATTTATCACCAGCTGAGTTGAACCAAGTCCAAGACCATTTTTCTGTAATGATCCTGGAAGTAGCATACGTGAGTCTGTGGTGGGAGAGCAGAGCAGAAGAGTGTTGGTGAAGGACTTCAGTGTTTCTGGTGGTCTTGTGTGATACCATGTTGGTGGCACCTTTACTGCTTGTTTGCTGTTGTTTGCAGTACTTGGACATTGGATAATTCATTGGATAACACTGGATAACGGCTTTTTTTTCTTACTGCTCACAGTAGATTTTGCTTCAGGTTAGAATAATGGTGCAGATAGTAATGCAATTTAACTATTTAAGGCACAAGCATGATGTTAGGATGAAAACTCTGATACAAGTTCATCTGTAGGTTTTCCTCCTGTACAAGTTTAAAAGTATGTATCACTTGCTCAAAAAAATTAGCATTTCTGAACTATCAGAAACTGCTAGCAATGTTGCTCATTACAAACTTTGAAAAATCATCAGGTAGCCCTTAGAGATGTATAGGTTAGAATCTCCCTTAAAAATCATGAGTCTTAAAATAAACAAACAAACAAAAGTCCCCCTTTTTTTCTCCCCCAGCAGTTATGGTTCATGTTCCAATTTCTTTTTCCACAAAGTTATAATCCTGAGAAGAACTGTTTATGTGAAAGTTAAACTTCTTATATGGTTGTCTGATTCTCAGAGGAATGGTATTTAGGAAAGCAGCAAACATCACGAGACTCACGATAAAGTCACGAGAGTTTTTTTGTACGTTACAGTTTTGTATAAGATTTGAATCAAATTTTTTAGAAAAATAAATGTATGGACAGATGGTGATATTTACTTAAGGGAAGCTGAATTCATTATCTGACTGGAACTGGGTATTTCAAGCAGCTGTTTGGAAATGAGAACTCACTTGCCATGAAGGAGAACGTATGTTTGGGGAAAATGGAGCCTCTTTTCAAAACGTAAGGCTATCTCTCATTTAGTCTATGTCAGAGGGGTTTCGTGTGTGTGTGAATTCATTTCTGGAAGAAACTTATTAGTAATGGCCAAGAACTGATTTGGTGAAATAGTTTTTACAAACTCTTTAAAAAAAAAAAAAAAAGGCAGTCCTTCTTAAAAGTTTCAAAACTAGATAAAAGTTGTAGCGGCTCTTTTTTTTGTTTGTTTGTTTGTTTTTTGTTTTTTTTTTGTTGTTTTAAGATATTCAACCAGAAAAATGATTAAACCAAATCTTTAGGAATCTTACGCTGCCCTGTCAAATTTAATTTCTGACTACCAACTTGCCTTTATTTTGATTTATTGAGATACAGTTGCTTCAGGAAATAGACCTATAGAGAACATCCAGACGTAAGCCAGAAGAAAGGAAGCCAAATATGAACATACCCACCATTATCCTTTACAGATCTGTTTTTTGGGGACTCTGTATTCTAGAATGTGTCTATTCTATTTGCATATATATTTTTAGAGCTTAAGATTATGAAAAATAACCTTAGCTTGCTTGTTCTTTTTTTACACTTGTTTAGCTTTTGTTCCTGTGGAAAGCTAGCCAGATACTGTAATCGTAGCATAAAGGTGGAAAGCTATCCCTTAAAGACTGTGGTCTATTCATTGCTTATGGTCTTTCTTCCCCCATTTCTTTAAAAAACTTTCACAGGAAGTTCTTTCACCCAGGGAACCTGTGGCCCTGGATTTCTTGGTTCATAGAGAAATACAAACCAGTTTGTTGTTTGGAGCAGATGCCTTTCCCCTGTCGCTTAACTTCTAATGCCTCTGTTTTCTCATTCCATATTAAGCAAATTGTAATAATTATTTTACTGGAACCTATGGTAATGTTTGTGAAGCCCAACCATAGACCGTCACGGGATTTTGCATCTCAGAATGGGCTTATGCATTTGGAGTGACCGAAGGGCTCTTGATCCTCAAAACTTTTTTTTTTTGAATTATCTCTTTGAACACTACAGAGTCATGCAGCTGTGTATATGTGAAGCACAAAGCCTATTTGTAAACAGGACAGATGTGTAAAGATGGCCCTTTAATAGGACACGAGTTGCTCGGTTGAGACATCTTTCAGAATCTCATTATTTCGTTCACCTTCCTGATACTTGGCAAGCCTCCCTGCCCAGTACAGCAGTGTAAGCCGCGAAAATAGCCATTTTGGGAACATATGGAAAAGGGGTTTTTTGCTCACGACAAAATGCTAACATTGGTTCTGACTATGTGCAGCCTTTATTATGAATCTTGTTCAATACTCATATGTGAACTTAATATGCTGTTTATATATAAATATATGCCTTGTGGTCTGGCCATCTGTTTTTTCACAGTGGTTCAGCGGTTTGAAAGGTTAAACTGGTTTTGCCTGGCATCAAGTAAGGATTAGCAATGATTGCATAGTGTGTGCCACATGCATCTGGTTGGTGTGGAATGCCTTCCGTAGCTTCTGCTAACTGGGGGAGATGATAAAACAATAAGTTAACGCTTGGGGTTTTATCATAAGCAAGTCCCTGACTGCCGAAGGGTGTTGTTAAATTTCTAATTTTCTCCCAAGTAGTATTCAGTCTTTGCCTTGTATTTTAACTGGATGAAAAATACTGTTTCAAAGAAGGCCTGATATTTATTCAGCTGTAAAGAGTAGCAGTATCTAGAATGGGGTTAAGGCTAGGTCTAGAGCGATTAATACTAATGCAATGATGCAGAAGACTGATAATTGAATAACATATCCTAGCTGAAATTCGATCACAAGGGTATTTTCCCTCCTCTGAAGTCAAAATAGTGTTTTATAATGGCAAGTTTGTCATATTAATCAACCAGACATTTGGATTTCACTTATCCCTGAGATACTAGCGATTCCTGCAGCAAGATTGAAGTTCCTAACCCAACTCTTTTTTTTTTTTTTTTCCTCTCTAGATCATAAAAGAGTTTGCAATGGCAATGTTCTGGAAATTCATGAGAGTAGCTAAGTATTCTAAAACAGCTTTATCACCAAAAGTAAAGGTAAGAGGAATTCCCACCCATTCAAGGCATTCTTCATCCAAGTCTGTACCTTCTGATTTCACTGCCAACACACCCTGCTCAAATACTGTGGAACTGCTTGGTAAAGCTTATCCTCAAGATGACTACAGCAACGTCACAGAGAAGATTCTTTCCAAGGTGGGGAAGAACTTGCACAACAAAAAGCATCACCCTTTGTGGCTAATCAAGGAGCAGGTGAAGGACCACTTTTACAAACAATATATAGGACGCCGTGGGACTCCGCTCTTTTCTGTCTATGATGGTCTTTCTCCAGTGGTTACAGTACAGCAGAATTTTGATAGTTTGCTTATCCCAGAAAACCATGCCAGCAGAAGGAAAGAGGATAACTATTACTTGAATCGTGATCACATGCTAAGAGCGCATACATCAGCTCATCAGTGGGACTTGATACACTCTGGCCTAGATGCCTTTCTGGCAGTGGGAGATGTCTACCGCCGTGATACAATTGATAACACCCACTACCCAGTCTTCCATCAGATGGAAGGAGTTCGGCTCTTCTCCAGTCATGAGGTAGGAATTCTCTAGTTGGGGTGAAAGAGATTTTGGGTAAATTGCACGATCTTATATTTGCTGTAAGCAAAGTGCATATGCACGTAAACATGTTACAGCAACACGTGTTATGCTGTACATTGATAAAGTGGTTGATCATGTAGTAATACTTTTAATTTGGGAAAAATATAGGTGGAAAATGTTGAACTTGAAAACAACTGTAAACTTTCCCAGAAAAATGCAGAAAAAATGGAAAGACATTATTCTTGAAAGCTAGCAAAATCAAATACTATCTGAAAGGAAACAGCTTGTTCAGCTAATGAGCTGCATGATTCAATTCTAGTTCTATCACAAGTCTCTTCTGGTGAGGTCACTTTACTAAAAACTTTGTCATATTAATATTTGAAGGACTCAAGGATGTGGGTTGTTGCAGCTACATCCAGAGTACAGTTTTTATTCTGTCATTTTTTTCTTTTAATAGCTCCAACCTTCTATAAGTGAACGTCTTTAATGAATTGTTCCATTCTTTACCTCATCCTAAAGCTGCATTGATGGATTCATCTGTTGCAGCTGATAGTTATGGGTGCATGATACATAAACTCATCAGAGTCCAGAGGCATCAGCTGAAGAGCTCTAGGTAGATGTCCAAGACTCTTGAGTTTATATATTTTGTTGGCACAGCTTGCATATTCTGCAAATGCCTGGGTGTCATTAAGTATTCTGTTGTATCATTGATCAGTAGTAAATGTAAGCCAGTTTGTTTTCCCAGTAGTAATTGATTTGTATAATTTGTGAATGCTTGTAACGGTACAGTCAAATTCACATTTTTATAACTAAAACTAGCTTATTCTAGTAATATTGAGATGTAGACCATTCTTAATGTGGTTGCCAATGGGTGACAGGTGCTTGGCAGGGGAACCTGATGGGTCTGGATGCTTGAGGAAACACTAGGGTAATCACAGAGCACTGCTTTTCTCACTGGTGGAAAGGGTTCGTGCTGCTTGCACTGGTGTTTCCCACCCCATGCTGTCAGTGCTTCTTCTGCTTTGAAAACATGCCTGCCTCTGCAGATGTCCTGTGAGTTATGTGGTGTCAAATACAGCTTGCAATAGCTTCTTTGGTAACCAGGAAATGGAAATCTTGCAGATTTATCCAATCTTGTTTGTTTGCTGTTCTTTTCCCAAAGGCCTGTTTATGAATACAACCAGGGTATATGCAAGAGAAAAATGTACAATACTACATTAAGAAAATGCTATTTCTTAATGTTTTATGTTCGCGACAAATTTTTTTACTTGAGCTGGAGTTAGGGCTTTCAGGTGGAAAGATTTTTACCTGCCACAAACTTATAACATCAGCACTCTTACAGGATGGAATTTCTGCAAACTTAGGTGTGATTGATCTAATTATTGAAATTACTGTTATGTCCCTTAAGAGATTTTTGTCTGAATGACAAACTATTTCTTTCTTCTGTACAAATTTAATAACAGGAATAATAGCAACAATAGAGTTTTAATAACTGGGAAGAAAGCTACATAAATGTTCACTGACATCTCTTTAGAAATACACGATGTGTAACAATCTGATTCATTGCATTATAGATTGCTTGTTTCTTTTTCTCTTCTTTTTCCCAAGAAAATGATTGAGTTGTTATTGGAGAATGTTAATAGCTGATGAATTTGAAGTTAGCTATGTGCTGGAAAATGTGTCTGTCTCTCTAAAGAATGCAAGTCCAGTTGACTTTCTATACTGATGAAGAAAGAATAGTGGGATGGTGTACAATGTGTGAAGTCTTGCTTATAGGGCAACATGCATAAATTCTAAACCTGAGCCTGATTTAAAGCATCCTTTTTTGCTTCAGTTGTAGATTAAATACTGATAGAGTCTTGCAGTGTGTAAAACTTCTTACAGTCATCATCACAAGAGCCTTGTGGAAAAAATTGAATGTGTAATTCTGAAATTTCACTGGGGAGTATTTCTGTGTTTTATATTCTGGTTGCCTGTTCAAAATAACCCAAATTTAAATAATTCCAGAAGGAACTGTTTGAGCAAAACAAAGACTAAATAGAGGTGATACTACATGAGAGAAATATTTTTATGTTCATTTATTTATACCCATGTTTAAGTTTGTAACCCACTGAGCAGAAATGTGTGAATGTCAGGGCCTGTTACCTTCATCTCAGAGTTTTCATTCATAACCAGACTGCAGTGTCTGGTGAGAGGAAATTTGCACAGTACTGAGGATACGAATCTTTGGAAGTAAGGGAAAAACTGTTACCTCTTACCTACAAGCCCTGGGTAACATTTCTTCTTATGGCCAATACAGCAATTTGATATGCTATAGTCAGTTTACTGCTCTGCTTTGTTCTTTTGATTTATACATTTATCATTTGTCATCTTCTCAGTGAAAATGACCACAGAACTGGGGGAGGGGAGAACAAAACCCAAAACCTAGAGCGATTTTGATAGGAACTTGAATTTACAGGACTTTGATATCTCATCTCCAGTTTGGGAGGGGGGAAAAAAAGGCCAGTTGATCTTCAGCTGAAATTTGAGGCAGGACAAGAAAGATGTGAAAGGTGTAGAAAAGTTTCTCTCCTTTACAAATACCAAATTCTGTTGTCAAGGCTAAGTTAAAACTTCTGCCCTGTGACTGAAATCTTTAGTATAATTCTTCTTCATATCAAAGTTAAAATCAATGCATTGGAAGTAAGAACTGGAAAAGCAAGTCATAGTTTGGCAATTTTACAGTCTTTTACTCTGAGGTACTTGTGAGCTATTTGCTTCTTTGGCTATACTATTTTTCATGATGATTGGTTGATTATTTTTGTAAGAGAAAGTAATCTATGATTTGAAGACAGGCAGGTAACTGATGCTTTTCTGCGGCTTTTTTTTTCCTTCTATGGTGTATGTCTTTTTTTCTTTTTTTAATCCTTTGGGTTGGCAATATTGATACTGCTGTAGTTAGGTTTGAACTAGCAAACTGTTCTGGGTGGATTATAAAAGAAATTATTTCTGTGCTGTGCAGTGGTCTGTGGTGCAGTTCTTTACTTACCACAATTTATGGAAAAGAGAAAAAAAATCTCAACTAAATTACACTTTGTGCATTTTAGCCAGCAGAGGGAGCCAATATAAACCGAATGGCAATTGCAGAACATTTTTCAGTTGACAACAAATAATGTTTACACATTGGAAGGAGACTTCGTAAGGTATTTTATAGTCTGTACTGAATTATACATAAATTTTAAGGGGAACAGATGTGAAAACATAGGAATTGCTCCTCTAATTTAGTAACCTTGTTCCAATGGAGGCCAATACCAGATTGTTCAGATGGAGAAATCATGCTCTCATCAGGCTCGTTTGTGCTAACATCTGAAAATTGTAAATAGGGAGACTGTAAAGAAGTAGTAGGGATACATCTTTATTCTCCAGTGAAATATTTTTGGTGGAAATGTCAGGCAACTTTTTTGTTAAGACACAATGGAAAACTGTAAATATTCCAATTAAAAATAAGGACTGTTCCTCCAAACCAGTATATATAACTGGGGAAAAAAAAAAAATTACCGTATTGTAACTTCATAGTGTTTATGTCCTGGAATCTAAAGACTCTCGTCCCAGGTAATAGAAGTATATATTTTCTCTTATTCATAAAAACACATACTTCTTTCCTTATCTATTCATATTTGTGTACCTTGGACATATTCTTTGTGTATTGTTTAAAAAAAAAAAAAAGTAAGTTGCTTTTATCCTTTTCCTTATGCTTTGGGTAGGTTTGAGCACCTAATTGACCTACATCTTTATTTACACTTTTTTTAACTTTTTTTTTTTTTTTTTTTTAATCAATGCATGCCATCCTAGGTTTTCACTTGCAAGACTAGTGTCACTAGATTTAACTTTTCCAGAATCCTGTATGTTACTGCAGCTGTGGACCCTGTGCTTCTAGGCTGGCATTGTATCAAAGAAAAGCTCCTTCCTCTCTTCAGTCACTTTTTTTTCTCCTCACACATAAAGGAATTTAAATAAATTTGTAGTGTTCCAGGGATCAGCTTATTATATAGTATGATTTGGAGCATTTTAGTATGTGCAAGAATATTTGTGTATGTACCTGGGCATGATAATAGCAAAGTTTAGCTGGGCACCAAAGAATAAGTATTTAAAAATGTTTAAGTGGCCTAGGAAAGGTACTTTTCTTGGCCGTCTGCAACTTCAGGATAGGGAGAGGCTTTTCCACGGGTGATACAAGACC
>VZTL01014052.1:263-20467 GCA_013400535.1 Scopus umbretta
GAAATGCCAGTACAGAGACAGAGGGTGAAAGCTACCCCATTCACCAGAATTCTAATGACTTACAGGGTGGTGGGGTTGTTGTAAGTTGCTTGTGTCCATGTGTTGCTCTCTATGATCTGGGTGCTGGCACAAGGAAGAAAATAATATCTTCCTCTGAATACCTTGTGTGGGCCAGGAAAGGCAAAACTTGAGCTGGCTCTTACAACTTCAGAAGGAAATACCAAGAAAAATTGAAGTCTCCTGCAGCAGCATTAGCTTGGCTGCACTGCCAGTCCTTTACAACTTGGGACATACATTGAGCATAAATAAAGCTGTAAGTCTCTGTTCTGTGATTTAAAAAGAAAATTGATAAACGTGCTATTTTCTTCTGATGTAATTTTAACTTTTCATTCAAATATTTATTCTACATTGACTGGCTTAAATATTCAAAATTATATTTAACCTTTTTTTATGTAACATGGATGGATACAGATACCCATACATATATAAAACAGAAGTATCTTTGTCTGTTCTTTTTACTGTAGGTATGTGTCATGTGCATTGGGATGCCCATATGAAGGAAACATCATACCAGCTAAAGTGGCAGAAGTAAGAGTGAACTTCTGGCTTGCCTTTTTAATGAATCAGAAATACATTTTAAAATGTCTATAAGTAATGTTCTCTACTTAATCCTAAAAAGATCTTTAATGGATAAAATTTAAGGAAAACAAACAGAAAACATAGCTAGTACTAAAACTGTGTGCAGAACCTCACTCAACCATATGGAGTCAAATCTGAGGAAGACAGTATGTTTTGGTTGCTAGTCAGGAAAAATACTGTGTGCTATTTCCTCCAACAAGAAGGTAAGGAATTGCTTAAGGAAATACACTCAAGCACATATGTCAGTGGACCATGTTGTACAAGATGATTTCCAGCACAAACTCTTGCAAAGGGTATCTGCTTTTAAACCCATGTTATGTTGGCATAAACATACTGCGCTGTCAGCTGCTAGAGCCACTGCTACAACATCGTGCTTCTGGCAAGTGTCATGTGTTGACACATGAACCAAAAGTCATCCCCAACATGATTTGCTACTACTTAACTTGCTCTACTGCTATGGCAGAATAAGCTGCACCTTCCTTCCCTGCCCCCTTTTCCCATTTAGGATAAAGGAGAAGAAAGGCGATGTCTTAGTCCAGCCTTTTTTTCCAGCAGAGAAACAGGGGAGTGAAACATGAGTGTTAAATTTTGCAGGAAGGCAAAGAGGGCATGAAAGCTGAAATGGACAGTAAAGGAGAAAGCAGAGAGAATTCAAGAGGCACAAGGCAGATCATGCTGGCCTTCCTGGAGAAAGACTTGTCTTCTCTGTTACACTTAATCAGCTACTTTTTGTGGTCTAGCAGAATCTCCAAACCACTTTTTTTTCCTTTGTAGTGCTGGCAAGCTAGTCAACATTTGTCTGATATATTACGTTCTGCGTGTGTGGCTTTCAGGTCCTGTTCTCCTGCATCTTCTCCTAGTACGCATTCCAGATGGAACTTGTGATAATACTTCTCCCACAGCAGCCACATATACTCATGCTGTTTGAAAAAAATATAGCTGAATTGGAAGGTACTCAGTATTTCTAAATTAATTGGGCTTAATATGAAGTGCAAGTTAGAAGTGACACAGCTTTAGAGTGGTGATGACAGATTTAGCTGTGCTGTTGGTAAATTGCTTACTGCAATATCATGTTCCCCAACAGGCTTCTTTCCACGTGTTATTGTTTTTTAACTACTCTCCTTGCACAGAAGAGCTCCTTTTCAGTTTGCCAGTGGGAGTGCTACTTAATGTTCCAAACTTGCAAACGTTTACTCACGTGGATACTTTATTTTCTGTCTTCATCCTAATAAGTGTCTTCTTGGGTACCTGTACACTATTGTGTATGTGTTTAAGAATAAAAGCTGCCTCATTAAAGTTATTGAGGCCCTGATTCAGCAAGCGCTGATGTTTATGTAGAAGCATCTGATTAGCTGTTAATGGGTTTTACATAAACACACTCATCCTTTGCTGAATCAGAATTATCAGAACTGCTGGCTGTGTTGCTAAACCCTTTCAGAGAGCTGCCTCTCCGGTCATCATCTTTCTTGGATGGGAGTGTATGACTCCCTTGAAGTGCATTGCAATCAGTAGCTAGATTAAAGGGTTTAGACCGTTTCTTCTGCAGTCGATGACAGTGACCAATTTTTTTTTTTTAAAACAAAATATTTTTTAACTGAAGCAAAACCAATTAGGAGAGGTGGTTCATTAACCAGACTACATGCATTTCTGGATTACTAGGTACATAACTGTTTTACACATAGTTATCTAGTGAGTGCAAGCTTCAGATGCCTTCAGACTTCTAGAATCCATCTGGTACATCCACATGGTTTTTTATTTTTAAAAAATTTCTCATTTATTAAAATAAACGGTGTAGTCCTTTTTTATCACTCTGCTTTTTTTTGAAATGGAGTCACTTTTTAGCCATTTATCATGCTGTCATTTGTGAATTTCAACCTTAGGCAAATAAGGCGTGAAAGTTGTTGGAAACACGGTATAACATCCTTGAAGCCAGTTGTGCTATCCATTGTCTTCCAGTCAAATACTTGGCTGGTTTTATCTTTCTGCCTGCTTCTTTCTCTCCTTAGCTTCCTTTTAACCTAGAGCAGTGAGTTCATGTAAGTATTACCCAGCATACAGGCTGATCAGGCTACAGCAATTGTGCCTATTCTTGTTTGAATGCTGTTGGATTATTACAAAGTTTCCCATACAGCACAAGGACTGCAGTGTCTTTTTATGTTGTTATTTGCTTAAAAGCACCTGTAACTCGATTATGACCTTTTGTATTCAGTTTAAGAGTATAGTTTTAAATATTTCCAGCAGCAGGATTGTTCACATGCCCAAGGGGTTGCAGTGTTCGGTCGCCAATGCCCATTTTGATCAATGCTTGGTGTCAGGGCAGTGCTCCCAAGGGGAGGAGCACAAGACTCATGCATAGTAAAACAGCTCGGTGGTACAGAACACAACCCTGTTCAATCAACAAAGCTGCAAGCTCGTAATCACATTCTGATTACACTGACAAAACAGTGTTTTCTCTTTCTTCTCCCCCACCCTCCTCCCAAAAATCCACACTGAAAACTTATAAAACTATGTAACTAATGGGCTGCCTCCTACTATGGTAGGATAGAAAATCCAACGTGAAAAACTCCCATTCAGCTTCCAAGCATGCACATTCTTCTTGGCATTAAATATAGATCTCTTGTTAAGGGTCACTTTAAGGTTAGATCATGACAAGTCAATGATAATGCTCAGCTTGTTAGCAGAGTTTCCCCCTCCGTTCTTTCATCTTTCAGAACTTTATTTTCAGAAGCTGGAAGACCTAAGGACTGGGCATGGGAAAGAAATGAATGCAGCGTGATTTCTAGCAGTTTGTATAGTCTCTTTGTCGTGACTAAAATGGTCATCTAGAAAAACTTTGAATCATGAATGAAAAAGAACATGAGGAAGAAAATGCAGTCTGCTTCTTTTACCCTGATCTTAAACAAAAACTGAAGTTTCGGGATTAACTAGAGGTAATCTACCACTAACTGCAGATGATCTTTTTTTCTCCTTACAACAGTAGTCCAGTTAAAACACCTGCCCTGTGCTGATGATATAAAAATGTGCTGCAAGGTAGAATCTTTCTTGCAATCTGGTGAATGTCCCTTTCGTAAAGCATTTATTGAATTTATGTTGATGTGAACCAGGGGCTCTGTGACTTTAAAGCACAAAGAGTTTTGCTACCTTTGCAATAGTCATAGCACTTCCAAGCTTTAAGCAGAACAATTCAGACTACTTGAAGTTCTTTTTCAGCTGTTCTTTGAATTAAGTGAACAGCAATATTAATCCAGCACTTCCGAGACTGCTGGTGCAGCACTTTGTCAGCTTTCTCAGACATATTCACAGCAATCCCACTGATGAAGTCCTGGAATTGCTTTAACAGCAGAGTGCAGTGCAACTGAAGATGTCTTGGAAAAGGGTCATATGTTTTCATTTCTAAACAGTTAATTTCCAGATTGGGATTCCTTTCCAGTGGAGTGGCCTTTTGGGATTGCTGACAGACAGTGGGGAATGCTAAAATGGGGCAAACATAGTCAACAACTGAAAATAAGGTGAAACGCTTTCCAAATAAATTAAACAAAACTAAGATGGAAAGATCCTGCATTCTAAAGCAATATTTTTGGTGCAAACATAATTTTGTTCTTCTGAGTGTATGTCTCCATACAAACATTATGAAGCCGGACCCCAAATCTCTTATTCGTACAAACAACTTCTCAGAGTTGTAATTCCAGAAATGTTTAGGGCTTTACTTACATAAGTAAGAACTATTTGTATGAGGTTTTGTTTGATATTGAGAGAAATTTTAAAATTTAAGGACTAGAATGTTAATTAAGTTACAGTTTTGCTTTGTTAGTATTTTAATGTTTGATTTCATGGAAAGCAAGCAAAATTAGTATTAACTACAACATGTTAAAACTTCAGTTTTCATTGATGTTTTCAGTGCCAAGAGAAAGCAAAATCAGGCTTCTTGTTAATTATTTATTGTCTTAGTTCAGCCATGTGCTTTGGCTCTGTGTAATAAGCAAACAAAAGGGCAGGTCTTTACCCTGCACAACTTGTAAGCTGGAAAGTACACAGAGAAAACCAAACAGCTGGGAAATCCCCAGAGAGAGGAAAATGTTGGGAAAGGGCTTGACAGAAGCTTAATTCATAGTGTAAAATCTTGCTTATTTGGATTCTGTGTGAGAGTCAAAAAGCAAGTTTTTGATGGATTTGGCTTGTTGGTTATTCCATGTACAGAAGCAGAACTATATATTTAAAATAAGAGGGTCTATGGGGCATTCTTCTTGGGTGACAATTTTCAAGAATGAATAGAAGGTTTCTGATACATATGTCTACCTTGGTGGGTCAAAACCTGAAACCTGTACAGAAGTCTGTGCTTTTTTATGTATGTTCTTGACCCTATTTTATATTCTTTCATCTTGACCTTTCCATGTTTCTCTGTTTCTAATCAGGTATCTAAGCGGCTGTACAGTATGGGCTGTTATGAAATCTCTCTGGGGGACACGATTGGTGTGGGGACTCCTGGAAGTATGAAAAGAATGTTGGAAGCTGTTATGAAAGAAATTCCTCTGAGTGCTCTTGCTGTTCACTGTCATGACACGTATGGCCAGGCATTAGCCAATATCCTAACAGCCATACAGGTAACTTAGGTTCTTATTTTATAGATTTGATCGTAGTAGTCTTAGTTCAATTCAAATGCATGATTTAAAAAATTTCCAGCCTCAAAGAAATTACTAGAAAAGGAAATAGGTGCTCACTAAACTTTCAGAAAATACTGCTCACACATTGGGTTGTCTACAGGTATTACTGCTGTTGCTTTTGCAAGAAAATTTTAGTTCTTATTTACTTATAACCTTCAATACCATAAAAAATCACTAAGAAACAGTGGTGATTATTATATTGCATTGATTTTGGATGAATGAGGGAGATAAAATATAACTTTTTTCTGATGTCTCAGATTCCACTTTTCTTAGGAACATCTGTATGTTCATTGTTCACTAAACTAAAATTTCTATTTTATGGAGGTGTCTAAATACAAAATAGAATAATACATAATTATGTCTTGATTTCAGATGGATAAATCTAAATTATTGCTAATTGTGTACACAGACAGGGTGGTCTAGATAATTTTATCACTGTTTAACATGCCTTCATTATGCTCTTGTGTTTATCAATTATACCTTCCAAATAAGATAAGCAACAACTTTATATCCTATTTAATCTTCTTTCAAATCTGTGGCTAAATAATCAGAAATAGTTAAGTTCCATAAGAGATATTTTTCGCTTTGTGTTTATATATTTTCAAGAATAGGATACAATACAAGAAGCAGACTACAAGTTCTAATGTAGTTTTTGTAAAGATACAATCTTGAAAAATATCTTCATGTATTCCCAAAAAGACCTGTTTTTACTACATGTTACAGAATCAAAAGCTGTTTACAAATCATAGGCCTTTATTGGTCTATTCTATACTTAATGACATCTTCTGCTTCCTTGCAATTCAGGCAGCCATTTCAAGGTCAGCTTTCCTTTGTCCTGACTTGTTATTTTGGCAGAGCTCATATTATGTTGTTTAGAAATAACAGCAGTGTGTTAACAGTATTAGTGATACAAGCAACATGACAAACAGGGAAATGTTTTAATATGGGAATCTCTGCGGGTATTTGATTAAATACCGAAAGACAAAAACTAGTAAAAAGTGTTCTAACTTTCATTCACAGTGTTCACTATTGACCCTTACTCACTTTTACTGTTGCAAATGTGTGTGTATGTACCATGGGATGAATAAATTGCTAATTTCACAGTTAGCTTCGGTTGCAGATGTAACAGCTAAAAGCATGAAAACCCCTGAGCATGGGAGGAGTTCACCATAAAAATACTTGAAACATTGTTTTTCAAATCCTTCCTTGAAATAATTGCTGTCATGGTGCCTACTAAACACTGAACGATGGCTATGCTTTGTTAACCCCAGAATTTGTTGTAAGTGATTCTTGTTTCAAGTTTACCTCCTGCTCCTATCTTTTTATTTACTTCTTAAATCAACTGTGTAAGAGTTAAAGGGATAAAAAGCTCTTAGGTACCTAATGTGCAGTTCAGGCTAATTAACATGTAAATTCAAGAGAGCAATAGACCTAAAAAAAATCTCTGTGCAGCCTTCTCAGATTTCTGGGAACCCAGGGGTGCCTTAGACCCACCAGAAAACTTCCCTATGTGCTCAAGTTCTGCTACAGTGCATGTCTAAAGGTGCGGTGTTTTTGGCTGAGCTGAACTTGTCATGGATTTTGCCAAAAGTCCTTGATGAAGCAGGCATTACACAGTCTCTCTGACTGGCTTTGTGCAAGCAGCCTCTTGGCTCGCTCTAAAGGTAGGTCCCCAGGCTCTTAGATCTTCAGATGGGCCTGGTACATCACAACATCCTCTCCTGTCTCTGGTCAAAGAAACGAGGCAGCTAGTGGTGCATTATAGCTAAGCACTACTATTTCTAAAGCAAGGCAACTTTTGCAGGTCAGCCGGATGGTAATGTGCCAAAGCCAGTGGATCAGAGCACCCAGGTCATTTCTAGCCCCCGCCGTCAGGCTTGCCTGTGCTTTCCTCTCTGTCAAAGAAACACAAATGGCAAAGTACTGGAGTAAAACCCCTTGTCTTCAGCTCAGCAGTTCATTTCATAGACCAGACTCTCCACAGGCACGATTCCTTACCCTTCTTCCTTTATGGGTCTGTGTGACCGACACAATATTTCATCAGGAGTGAATTGTGTTTGAGGGGTTATAGACATAATGGGCTACAGTTATTGTTTGAAAACAATTTTAAAGAACATTCAGCAGGCAGATTGCACTCTTCCTAAGACATTGCAGACTACAACCTCAGGCTGAGTACTATTGTATATTGTATTTCCTAAGAATTAATGAATGACAGCTGGAAAGTCACAAATCACTCTACACTAATTCAGGCATTGCTTCGATGGGAGATCTCCTAGGACTGGAAAGAGGTGCTGGTGATTCAGTAAGTGATTTTTTATACAGATCGCATTGTTCCATGCAGGATTATACTACCCAGAATATTTTCTTTTGTTTGGGGCTGATCCAAAGTCATCTAGAACTGACAGGCCGTATCTGTATAAGAAATTAGCAGGGAAGTAGTCTTGTAATTTTAGTATTCAGTTTTATGTGTGTTGTTTTAGCAAAAGGATAGGTAGTGAAAGATGGGAGAGAGATTAGCCAACTTTTAAGGGATAAGTAATTTTTTAACTTGTTGAAGTGAATAATATAGATAGAAGGCATTGCCTAGAGAAAGGAAATTCACTTTATTTTATGAAGAGAATCTGTGTAAAAATGTGAGGAACATGAAGTGGTGCTTCAGAACAAAATGGTGAATGTTTAAATTAGAAACATGACTGGCTCTTGGTTACATGGTTTAATATTAAATTATCAGAGTATACAATTTACCAAAGAGACAAATTCAGAAGATGGTAAGTGATGTGGCCATCTAGTTAGGCGTTGTGGTATTTTGAGTAAAATTACATATGTGGGTTAGCTAATGTGACAAACACAAAATGTAGCTAAAAGTAGTAAAACATTTATAGGAAATTGTTACAGACCTCCAAGGAGGGGTAAAAAGATGGGTCAGGAAACTTCTGTGCTGGAGAGGCCCCAATAAGGGAGACCATTGATCTGGGGAGATTTGAGTTACCTTGACAATTGACTCCCATAGCATGTACAGGTAAGAAAGGGGAAGTTTTTTAATGGAAGTGATACAGAACTCCTTTCTTGCATAGCTTGTGTAGTTGCCAGAAATAGCTTTGTCCATTTTCATAGCACTTACCCAAACACGAGAAAGAATATGCGAAGAGGCAAAGAGGAGTTTTGGCCAGCAGTGATACTTTAATGAATGAAACAATCAAATAGTAATCCCATGGAACTTTATCAAATTCAAATCACTATTGTAATTCATCAATATAAACCGATCCCTACACTACTGGGATCAAATCCTAACTTGGAGAAAACAAGAACAGAACTTTAATGACTTACAGGGAGGAAAGATTTTTACCACCTTGTGTAATCATTTCCACCTTATTGGACACAATAACATGAATGAAGTTGATGATTTGCCAAATGAAATTACTTTTTATTAGTGCTTTCTTTTTCCAGAAAACATGATTTTTTTAAAAAAATCCATGCTTTAGTACCAGAAACATAATTTAGCAAGCCTCTAACTAAACTTTCGTTCAGACTGCAAAATCCAAATTTGTGAACACAAGTTTTCATTACAAGTATTATAATATATTCTCTTACCAGAGAGTTTAAAATATTTAATAATATTTCATTAATGTCTTTAAGATTCTTGAATTTTAAAGATTAAATAAACTTTTTTTTTTTTTTTTAAATCCAAATAGAAATGGCTGGCTGCTGAACTCTTCCCTTCATCACTTAACTAAATAGATTCTAGCCCCTTTGGTGCATGCTGGAGAGACTAACCAACTTGCATATTTTTGTGGCTCCAGTTCACTTATGTAGTAAGGACTAGATTCACACAAAGGCAGTCAGTGTTGATATGGCTAACTTTTAAGTGCCAGAACCAGGGGAGGAATCTGAACATAGATGCTGAAGTTCATGGTTTATTAGTTCACAAGGATCATTGTGTTACAGGAATAGAGTTCACAACAGCCAGCAAGCTGAAATGGCAGAGCTGAAGTTAAGCAACTGAGAAAGGTTTGTGTTTAAAATTCCCATTTTCCGTGTGTCCTGGTTTCAGCTTAANAGTGAATGACTAGTATGCACAGCTAGAAGCCATACAAGTTAGAGTATCTGGATAGAATAGAATAGTGATAAAAAAGAATAATGGTAAAATGGCATGAAGGTATGGATAACAATGGTGGGAAGTCAAATGGGAAGAAGGCAAATACATGTGTATAGTAGTTACACATAAATTGTTATAGGGTTTCTGATGGTGATTTGTTACCTTTTTACTGAGTTTTGCATGTAAGCATGCGTACAATCACAGTTTAATCTCTTGATTTAAAATGAAGCAACAGGATAATTTTTTGAAGTACAAGTTTTACAAAACTTAACATTGTAAAAACTCAAAAGCACATATTCCTTTGGTTTAGTTTTCATGAGCTTTATGTCCTGATTTCTTCTTTAGATCTCATTTCCAAACAGATGCAAACAGCAGGTTTCTCCTGGATTTATGTCGAAATTCCCCCTTTCTCATAATTTTAATGCAAAGCCGTAGCTGGGCTGTGATCTTTTGTATGGTTGCTTGGACAGGGTCACAAAACAGACACTTTAAAACTAGATGAACTTTGTTGCAAAATGCTGTATTAGAGAGAACAATGAGGATATAAGTAAAAACTAAACAGTAAAACTAAAAACTCTTCATTCCCAGATTTTCTAAGTATGAAACTGCAATCAAAAAAAATCCACAGCATGTTGGGTAAGAAAACAAAGACTTTAAAAGTGAACAAAAAAAGCGGGATTAAATTAAAATGTCATTAATTCAGGTATGCACATTTATTTATGTGCTGATATAAATGGTCCATTTTGGAGAGTCTTAGGACCGCTTTTTATCTGCCTACAGTCTAGGTTTAACCAACATCTGAATTCCTTCATTTTCTTCCTGTAAAACAGAGAATAAAGTGTATGCACAAGCCTTGAATAAAGATTTTATATCTTCTGTCCTGTCTCCCAGCTTTATCTCCATTGATGCCTGTGCATTATGTTCATCACTGGTAGTTCAACTTATTCTAATGACCATTGATAACAGTTGTGGTAGTATTATAAATTTGTTTATACATCTCTATCTCTTAACTCCTGTCTAACTCATTAGCAACCCTAAACTGGACATTCAAGATGGTATCAAGAAAGAAGGAAAAAAAACCCACCTACTAATTCTTTATTTCTAAGAAATGCTCTCTTTTCCTGCACAATCATTGAGAGCTGTAGTGTAGTAAAATAAATTGACACTTCTGTTATAGGGTAGGTAAGATAGATAAGCAACCATGAAAAAGTGTGAAGCTTTGCATGTAGTCATCGTGCTAGACTTGAGCTAGGAATTTCTCATGGAACAGTGAATGTGAACTTCCTAGCTGAGGAAGGCAGCCTAGCCATTTTTGTCTGTTGCTGTCTAGATTTAAAATTTTTGAAATTGAGATTTAGAGACTGAATAGATTTTAAGTTTGGTATAGAAGGTAATGTTGAGATTAAAAAAGCTAAGGTATATGAGTGGGCAAGTGATCAAAATACACACAAGCCCAATCAAATTATCTGAGTTCTATAACACCCCATTTCTTTTCCCCTGCACAGCCTGGCACTGTGAAGAATTTATGTAGCACAATGTGAGGGTAGCAAAGACTTGCTGTATGAAACAGGGTCTTGAAAAAATGTTAATATTTTTGCATTCCTATTTTGAGAAATGTGTAGAAATGGGAAGGTTTCATCAGACCTCACAAGTTTACTTTCCTCTGCTGTTTACAAAGATATGCTAGGAAACTGCAGAAGACTTAACAGAGATCTCCAGAAACTAATTTCAAGGTTCAGATAGGGAAGCATTAGAAAACACAGCTTGACTGAGAATAGCTGTATGGGATTCAGGAAGGGCTGGTCATGCTTCAATATTTTGCTGGAATTCTTTGAGGCAGTCACTGCCAAAGAAGACAAAGGATATACAGTGGCCATCATATGCTTTGATTTTTCAGAAAATAATTTACAGTGGTCTGCACTAGAAGTTAATATGAAGGCATGGAGGCAACTAGTAAGTGGAAAGTTGGCTAAATGGCAGGAAACAAATGGAGTTATGAAACGGAATTTCTTCAAGCTGGAAAGCACCCATCAGCAGGATGGTGGAAGTATTGGCCTGTAGGTCCCAGGTTTCCCTGCTTAAATGAGTAATTCACAATACCATAATGCTCATGTTAAGGGCAACCGTTCCAACTTGTAGAAATTAACCTTTTCAGATTTTAGATTTCCATTGTGAGTAACAGGATAGCTAGCACAATTTGTAAGTGTGAATTTGTGTCATATTCTAAAACATGCAAAAGAAGAGGTTTGGGATCAAAAGTAAGAGTGTAGGAATACACATAATTTTGGGTAAAGCAAGAGATTATTTATTACAACATGCCTATCCTTTTAAATAAGGGTCTTCCTAGAGCTTTCTGCTTTTGGATTTCTCTAGGAACTAATTTATCCTAGGCATTTACCAGGTATTTTCTGGATTTAAAAGTGTAAACAATAGTTCTGAATTATTTGTCAGCAAACTAAGAGAGCTGTTAGCAATAACACAAAATTCTTTAGAAAACATCACTTTGCTTTTTTGTTTCTGTTTCCTTTTATTCCCTTTTCCTCACAGAAACAACATAGCACTTGGGTAAAGCTAGCAATTAAAAAAATCAGATGTTTGAGCTGAAGGAGTGCGTGATATTAGGAAAGAAAAGAGTAAGTAGAATTGTTTAAGACTGAAAGCTAACAAGACAGAGTTGAATAAGACTGCGTATCTGAAAGCAGGTAAGTTAGGGGGAAAATGGCAGGTGAATTGTGAAAAGGTACCAGACTGCAAGGTTTCTGTGAAGAAAACTTAAAAAGAGGGTGTGTGCTTTAGGAAAGTAGATGAACACTTGTGTTTTATCAAATAATATTGCTACTATGAGCAGTCAGCTAGTTACTTTTGTAAGTGAAAAAACATACTGCCCAAATGAATAAATCAGACCTACATATGGGAAGAAAATGAAAACTCAGGCATTCATACTGAAAATCTAAGAGACGTTTTCCAGTATTTTCTCAGTTATTTCTTTTTTGTTTTTTTTCCTTTTAATAGGTACTGTTTTTACATTGTTGCATGTAATGTCAGCAAAATAAGAAAGCAAGCAAATGAACAGGCAGTACCACTCCTTCTCTTTTCTCAGATTAGTACAAAAGAAGTAGCGACCCTGGGTTTTTTGCTTTCTGCTGCTTCTTGCAGGATGTGCATAGTATGCAATTTCTGAGGAGCTGAAAGTTTCTGACCTTTCTCCCTATGCTTCAGAAAAACTTGATAGCCTGATAGTTCACAAATAAATTCCTCAATGCTGTTATTACATGTTACACTATTACTAGAAAAAAGTAGTTTAAACAGTAGACTTTGTTTCAAGATTTTTGTTTTTTGAACTTTTTAGGATAGGAAAGGTATTTATTTGTTATCTTATACTGAAATAGAAACCAGAATTCCTGAGGCAAAGGTGTGTTTACAAGCATATACCAATAGGTAGCTTTCATGTTTTTGTGGGGTTTGTTTTTTATTTTAAATGAAACTTAGTATATTGTAAATGATTAACAAATAATAGAAATCTACATTGTTTTAGCTGCCTCTAATATGATGATTGAATTTCAGAAGCTTTCAACCCTAGTTACTGAACCAACAAACCTCAAGTCTAAGTCTGTTTCAGGATACAGATCAGACCAAGAGATCCTTCATCAGTTATAGGTTATTCTCATCTGCAAATTCCCACACTAGAGCTGACTTGGAGCGGCAGACACAACTTCCCTTTGGCTTAAAATCAAACCTCAGCTGTATTTTAAAACATTTTTAAACCTTACATTTCTCATGCAAATCTATGCATCTTCCTTTATATCTCTGCAAGTTCATATAGGTCTATTACCCTAGGTCTAAATGGAATATGAATGGAGAAATCACTGCAGCAACTAGAGAAATAAAATCTAAAGTGGTTTTAGTTTTCGATCTTAAAGCCAAAGATCATTTCTATACTAATAGCATTGAAGCTGTGGATTTATAGAAAGAATTAATTCGTCCCAAATATTCTATGCTCTGTTCTCTTTTTCTGTGCTTGCATCCTCCTTGCCTACTTCTACTTGTTTCTTGGAACGATGTTTTATTGTAGCTTCCTAATCACATCTTAAATGCTTTCATTTCTGAGTTTCCCATCCTCTAAGTGACATTCATCTGCACATTTCATTCTTCAGTGTCAGTGGTATGTTCCAATTTCAGCTTCACTGATCATTTTCTGATTCATTAAATCTAGAAGCATTAGGGCCATACTGATTTGGTTGACCAGTACATAAAAGGATACTAGTATTGCTTCCATTATTGTGCATCTTTCTTCTCTTCTGAATGAACTTCTTCCCATGCAAAAATAAACTGATTTAGAGAATTTATTTGAAATTATTCTTTGGTCTTCATCAGATTCTGTTCTGCTGCATCATTCTTTAGTTGTCATATCTGGAACACTAGTTTGTAAAAGGGAAGGAATTAGTGTTAATAGAATATGAGAGGAAAATTTTGTCTTATTTCACCTTTTTCCAGCTAATAAGAGGCTTACAAAGTTGTGCTTGCAAACAAGTCTCACACAAAATAGCGCAGAATATAATTAAATACAAAACCAACAGATTGTAGGCCCATTTGAGGATAATACTCTGTACAGACTGTTAGTGTCTACTTCCCCTCTCCTTTGTTCTCCTTTGTAGTGCCTTTTTTTGCCATTCTTTGCCTCCATCAATGCTTAAGCGGAGTAAATATGCTGCTGGCAGCTCGCTGGCAAGAAGGGAGAATGATATGAACAGATACCATACTCCTACATTCACCCAATCCTAATATTTTCCCTGGCACTTATGTTAATTTTTTCCTCTCTTTCACTGTTTTCCTAGTCATTGTTTGATAGTTTTAAGTCCACATGGCCAGAGCAATAGTCTTTTTACAGACCTCCTTTTATCATCCCAACTGTGTCTTGTTTAACTTGACTATTTAAATGGCTAAGAGTCAGCATCATCCAGTTCTGAAGTGGACTGGGCAGTAATCCAGCTCTTTCTGTTAGAGACAGACATTCATTTTTTTGGACTAGAAACAAATTACTTCCAAATGCTAGAAATGTAAGAAGGCTTTTCAAAAAAGGTTTTCAGGTGTTTATAGAACAAATTAGTATAAAATAGTTTTCAAAATGCTAAGCCCAATTTAAAATAAATATTTAGTACTTTTAAGAGTTGTGAAAATATAGCACTAGAAAACTGAAGTCACTGATCTGCAGCATGCATAAAAAATATAGTGAGGGCACACTGATGTCAAATTCCCCATGCATTTTTCTACTGTGCCTCAACTGGATTGCATGCATAAAAACGGTAGTATTTTGTGGGGTTTTTTTTGCATGAGACTGCATGGCTGGCTCTAGGTTTGATGAGATGACTGGCTGTAACAATGAGAAACTGAACTGATAACCGTTATTTTACAACAGTTATTTATTCAGTTCCTGAAAATCAGAGTCTAGATTATCAAGGTGGCTGAAAAATGAAGAGTTTTCATTGGTCTGAAGGTTGTTTTTTATGCCTCATTCAGTATCACATAGGCACTCTCTCATTCACAGAAAGGCAAGCTAGTTCTCGACAGCTGTTACCTGTCCCTTTTGGTTTTATGATGTCTTGCTTGTTTTTCACACACTTTCCAACTTTCACAAGGGATGAAATGGGATTTCCACAGATAAGTGTCCTACACAACTGGCTCATCTCAGAACTGCTCCATCCTTGCAAGCCCGTCCCATTCTCCCTTCTCAGCACCCCTCCCACAGTGTACATTTCTTCATCAATTTCTATCTCATCATCTGTCATGTTAATTTTAGGTACAAGACTGCATGTCTGAATAGACTTTGCAATCCTGCAGTTCCTATATCACTCCTTGATATGACAAGCTTGCATAAAATCAAATTCTTACTCTCCAAAACAAGGTCAGCACTTCCAGACTGCCAACTATGAATGATCCCTAAATGGGGATATAGATATATATATATATATATAGCGCCACAAGAGAGCACAAGTTCCTGTGTATTAACAGCACAAAAGAGAGATTTTTGCTGTCATTCCTAGTGGCCATTCAAGGATGTCTCAGAGCTGAGATTTCAAAGGTTCTGGTCAGCTTGGAGTGTGCTCTGTGCTGCTGGTGTCCCTGGGGACTTCACTGCAGAGCTGTTACAGGTCTTCCTTAAACATCTGCACACTGCGTCTATCTCTACAGCTAAGGTGGGACTCTCCACATTACACATCTTTGATTCAAGGTATGGGGACATGAGAACTTGAGGAATCTGTCACTATTACTAGGGTGACACATTTAGGCGAGTATGTAATTTGTTCTGAAAAGCTGAACTGTTTCGGCTAAGTTTTTCCAGAGCAGTGTAGTTCAGGGCAGGTATCTACCCCACAGGATATCAGCTTGATTAGTAGAAGATTGGCAAAGCTCTAAGCAGCTTACCATAGGATCTCAATGTGGAAAATGTTGGCCAGTCTTTGTAACTGACATAGCTAACATGGCAATTTAAATTAAATTTCTCACTTAAATACACCACAAAAATCAATGTCTATATTTAAAAAATAGTCATCTAAAACATGTTCCAGATTAATACTAGGTTTATGTTCATTAGACCACCTATTTGTTCCTATGATTAAGACGTAATTATGACGATGATTCTGGGATATATAGTTTTAGATACTTTCTGATCTAGAACATATAAGTATGCCAGTAGTTGTGTATCTGGCTTTGTGTTTTCAGCTAGTTTCCTTCTTGATTGACTGTGGTACAGTCTTATTCCTTTTGCTTTCTGTTTGTTTTGAACTTACGTGCTGCACACTGAAAAGGTACGTGGTACAGCGACAGAAATAACATACAGTATTTCAAAATATTTTTTAAAATGATTGTGAAAGAACAAATACAAAAGTTAGGTGAGGGTACAATTATTT
Source organism: Scopus umbretta (assembly GCA_013400535.1). NCBI lineage: Eukaryota > Metazoa > Chordata > Aves > Pelecaniformes > Scopidae > Scopus > Scopus umbretta. The sequence continues at coordinate 16,568 of VZTL01014052.1, forward strand.
TAAGTATCTCTAAAACCAAGGTTTTATTCAGGATTTAATTCCTCATTCAGTTTTCAGGGTATTTTGAAAAGAAATTATTTCTATAAGAGCTGCTTGATTTTTTTTATAAATTCTCCCTGTAATCATATTGCACTTTAATCAGGCTGTGACTCTGTATACATCATCTAGAGGAAGATAAATGGCTTTTAGACGTGTATTTTTCTACTCAGTGGAAATGATTTCCCCTCCCTTTTTACCTTGAAGTATTTTTTCTTGAAGTTTAACAATAAGTGTAAAATAAGGACAGAACCACTACAGTGCTTCCCACTTGGAAACTATTGTTTCTTTTCTTTACCTTTCATTATTTGTGAGTGTGTTTATTCTAGTTTCTGCTTGAAAAAAAGGGCAGTGCATGGAACCTGACTTTCAGACCCAAGCAAGGTCAGAGGAGTTTGCCATGGCAGGACAGTCCTGGGAAATCACAGATCCCAGTGTCTCCAGTAGGGAAGCGCAGTGTTTACAGGATAATGCTTCCTTCCTTTTTGGGCAGCTCTACAGACAGCTGTGCTGAGGGGGTGGACCTAAACCTCTGGCCATTCTTGCATATTTATGGCTCCTCGGAACCAATTTTGTTATCATCCAGCAAACAATGAAGGAGGGTTACTTCCTGTTGCTGAGATACATCAGGTGGCTTTAAACAAGTTCTCAGGGTGTTTCCTAAGGTAAATTAAACTGCAGAAAATCTGCAGATGCTATGATCAGACAGACTGAAGTTCCTGAACTCACTCTAAATGAGTGTGTTGGGTGGATCTTTGCAGCCGTATGAGAACAAGTGACCGTTTGCATAAGTGGAATAAGTCGAAGATGACTCTTTAGTTAAGACAGCAACCAAAGCTGATGCAGTACTTAAAGTATGACAATCATCTTTTCTTTCTGTGCTGTGCAGAAGCAACACTGAACCAGTCTCCTGAGTCAATTCATTTGTCATTTATCTTTTTTTTTTCTTTTGAAATATTATAGCACAAATTGAAACAGCCAGGCTTTCAGAAATAAAAACTTTTTGATCATTTTTAAAGGCAAATGAATGATAGTTTTATACACTCTGTAATTGTTGCCAGTTTGCATATATTCCTGTTTATTTAATTTTTTTCTCCTTTGTTGCTTAGTGCAAGTGCTATATGGTGACAGATTGTCAGAGGCAAATGATGTGATTTGCTTAACAGAGTCCTTTCAAATGCATCAAGTAAACAATTATAGAAAGAAAGATTTTTCTCTGGTCTATGTTCATAACAGTAAAATTTTGCTTGCACTAAGAGTTGCAACAATAGGTAAGAATTTTGAATTTGATGTAGTATCTTTTCCTCTAAAGAATAAACTGAGCAGAAGAGAAGTGGACTTAGTGAGGCAATATAATGTGCATCTATAGCAAAAGATAAGATGCTAAGTTGAACGCCTTTTTAAACAAGTGTTCTGGCTTCACTGTTGGCAGATATGCTGGATGAGCAACTTGCAACTGTCTTTTTTTTAGAAAAGGAACTTTATTCAGAATAAGGCAGATTAAATGTTGTGACTCCCCACCTTCATGCTACCACTTAATTAGTCAATTTACTGAAAGGGAAGATTCTTTTAGAGGTATTGTAATATGATAAGGAATATTACACAATTGATCCAGTTATAATGAAATACTGGAAGCTGAGAAACTGTCATACTTCTTTTTAAAGAAGTTTCCTGCCTTATGATGAAAATCCTGGTGAAAACTTGATTTGAAATAGAGATTCATTCTGCCCATGGTGCCCAGAAAGATGCCCTATTCGATTGCATTTTCTTTGGTCACATTACTGTAATTATTAACTGTTTAATCCCATCCTGGAATTCTACTCAGGACATTATATTTCGGCACCAAATGGAAAGTTCTATTTCCTTGAAATTATCTAGATGAATGAATGACTAAAACATATACTCCAGAGCTCTTAAAGGGAGGTTGCTCCTTGGTTCTGAATCTTTGCAGTAGATGCTATATTTTCCAACAAGACCTTAGTGGTCCCATTTGTTAAATACATTTGTCTGAGTCTTGAATCAAATTAAGCATGTGAATAGCTGTTTGCAAGTTCAGGGACTATTTAGTGAGAATTAATTTTAAGAAAAATGTACTGATAGAAATAATATACTATTTTTTTGTTACAAAATAAGTAAAAGGGAATAGTGAAATTGAAATAAAACAGAAATATCTAATACTTTATTATACCATAATGTCTTCTGCAATATTGCCATAACTTTTGCCTAACTAATTGGGAACGTAGTCTTTAGTTCCTCTGCAGAATGAGGTGTGCAGGACTGAATACATTTGTTTTTGTTGTTGGGTTTTGTTTTATTATTTTTGAAGTTGTATTTTTTTCCCTTGCAATGATTTTCAGAACACAGATACCAGCAAAGAAAAAAAGAAGCAGCGTAACTACTGTAAATATTTTATAAAATGTCCATCTGAAGCTCCTCAACCTCTGGTAATTAGAGGCCATACTGTGGAGATTGACAGGGTAAATTACCAGTTAATGTTTACACAACAAAACATATGCCCAGTACAATATCCTACACTGATGTTACTGAAACCAGAGTCCGGAAATGTACAGTGGAAACAAGACGTGGTACTTTTCTTGGGCCAACACAAACAGCAATTACAGCACAGTGTGAGAGAAGTCATAAGAAATACTACTGCATATCAGTAGTTCAACAAAGTCAGCACTTTTGTGTAATTGCAGGGGAAAAGGGCTGAAAAACATTACAGATCTCAGCAAGAAATGGCCCTTTATACTTTTAAACTGATCCTTGATAAAACAATGCCGGGGTCATGAGAAGGCTACTCTGCCAATTTTGCTTCACTGTGGGATCCATTGACATCTGGCTGAGCTGCGGAAGCTGGAAAACTTCTTTAATATTCTCTTGACAGTAAAATGGACATGTGGAAAACATTCTAATCTGTTAATCTTTGGTGCTCCTGAAGAAAAAGGACATTTGGCTTTATACTTTGTGATGATAAATATTAAGTCTCCAGATCTAGCTGTAAATAAGTTAAAAGCATTTGAATAGAGAATGCAGTTCTTATTTTCCAAATACGGAAGAAGATGGATATGCACCTGTGTAATCCAGATGATGTAATAAATGCCAGGAGGTTTTTTCTAAGGGTAGTTTACCATACGTCTTGGCAATCTGCTTTTCTTTATGCTAAGTGTGTTTTGTCAATGAATATTAGGGAGCAGAATCTCTTCCTTACATCCTACATACTAAAATAGAATAAAGTATTGCTTCACTCAGGGGATTATGAAAATAGAATTAAGAGAGATTCAAAATAGTAGTTATGCCTGAATAAAAAGTGCAGGTTTTATTTAACAGTATTAACTGTACACATTATTTTTGGCCTAGACTTTTAATCTAATATGGAGTGATAGTGAATGATGGAGATACACATCTATTCAGTTTGAGATATGATGCACAATTCTTCATTTCTGTTGTGAAATATATTCCCACAAATGAGAAGAGGAATCTCTTACCTTAGAAAATAACTGCTGTGAGCATATACAATGTATTGTAAGCATGAAGCAAATATTGTCTGCATTAATATAAAATGCAAAAGATACCATGGATTGTAGAAAAACTAAACTATGATTCAAAATTCTACACATCCTTGTACATTTTGAATTAATCTGAACAAGTAAAACAATGCATAAGGATAACACTTTTATACACTTGATGAATGTTAAAGTGATTTCTCAGTTCTAAGTAGCAAATTATATCATTATAATCCATGTACCCTGTTGGAAATGTGTGACTTCCTTTAGAAAACTTCAGGTACCTTCTCTTCCAAAACAAGTAGCATCGGGAATTGATAGAGATGTGGCTTTCCGCTTCCCCCCCTCCCCTGGAAAA
>VZTL01014055.1:0-13587 GCA_013400535.1 Scopus umbretta
ACAAATGCTTTATTTTTGTACCTATGATGGTTGCCATCTTGTTTGACCACATGCTAGATGGGGAACCTGCTGAACTGAAAGCATGACTGGTGACAGCCCAAGTTATAGATTCTGTTAGTCTTTTTGGATCTATAATAGATTGATGTAATCTCAGGAAAGGATATGATGTTGGTTTTCCTGTGACATGTAACCTGTACTCTTCATGATCTGCTACTTAAGCTGGTTGTTCCACTTACCATAGAAACATTATTTTATACTGATCTAGGTTACATCTCATGCCATCCCCAAACCCATCACAGAGTAGGTAAGTTTTATTCAATAGAGGGAATGGAGTTAGCTTGAAGAGGCTCAGACCTTATTTCGTCACATTGATGAACATAATGTCTTCTGGTGCTTAGGATATGGTGATTAGTTCTGCTCGAGCCACACAATCAAGTCAAGCAGGAGAGGGTGATCCCACTAAAATCAATGTAGGAGAAAGATCTCAAGGCGTATGAGCTCTGTTTATTGATACTCTGCTTGGTTTTGCTATGAGAGAAATAAGCAGAGCCACTGAGATCAGTTTCTCACAAAACCAGCAGAGATACTGAACAGAAGTTTAGCTACATATATGAAGAATTAATTCTGATGCCAGAAGGAAATAGTAAATGAACTCGTCTAAATCTAGGGTTGAACCCAAAGTTGCTGAAATCAAAAAAGGCATTAGGATTCTGCTTACTAATGGAGTTGCCTTACTGAAAACTTCAAACATGCAATTGTGTATCAACTGGCTAGAAGGTGAATATGAAGAGTCTGGCTCTGCTTTTTGTGGTCCAGTTTGGTAGCTGTTCATTTGTTTTAGAAGGAACTGGTATCTTTATTTGAGCAGTTAAATAATGCTAATTCATTCCATTTGTGGCCCCAAGCAACAGATTTAGCTTTCCATATCACTAACTATATGTTTCCTGGTATGTCCGAGACCAACATTAACTAAAACACATCTCCATAAGCACATATGATGCTAGTTAGTGAAGGAAATATTTTAAGATCTTATCAACACTTCGACGTAACCAGTAGTGGAAGTAATTAAACCTGTCATCAAGCCATTTTGAAGGCCTAATACTGTTTCTGGCCACATCACAGAGAATCCATACGTGGAGTTCCAGATTCAAAACTACTTGCCATGGCAAATAATTTTGTATTTATAATTTATGGAGAAATGTGATTTTTCTTGCATGGGGAGGACCATTCCCTCTAAACCAGATTCATCCTCTGTACTTGATGCTGACAGTAACAAGTACCAGACAAAAAATAAAATTGGAGCAACAGGTAGAAACTCATCTTTCAGTTCAATTGCCTGTGCTTTGTGAATAGCCTTGGCTGCCCGTTCACCTCCTAATGGAATTCCAATCCTGCACTTAGGAAACAAGTTTTCAGGTCTTCTGTAAATTTGGGGATCTAAAGACAAATAGAAACTCAAATTTACCTGTGTCTATCTTAGGTTCAGGCAGATTATTAAGACTATAAAGAAGGCTTTTCTCTGGATGACAGTTCGAATTTATAATATGTTACTAGACTATGTCTAGCAATGAGTAACAAACTCTTTTATGTGTTCTGCCAATAATCTGGGAATTACTTGAGGCTTCCATGTGAACCTTGAAGACTAGTGATTTAATCAGAACTAAGAGAGTGAGAGCATAATCTTTTCCAATTGCCTTTGTAAGTATAACCTGTGAATATCTTAGTACACAGTGGATGCTACTGAAAATAAGGTGGCCTCTGACACTATTTATTCTTACAGAATGTGCTTAAGTTTTATTAGAGATTTCTTTTTACAGTTTTTCTAATGACGTACAGTAAATGTCGTGGCAGCCACTGAAATTATGAACACAATAGATGTCAGAATGACTTTGGCAAACAGTATCTGCTTGGAATTAATTTCTTAATAACTTGAAACATGGTGTTGAATGGTGGCCATGTTTGCTCCAGCTGACCATCAGCATGCTTCTGCTGTCTGGGTTGCTTAGCTGTCTGGAAATAAAAGTGCAAAGTTAGCTTATGTCTTCTTAGTACTATTCCTTCTGTGATTTCTGAAAGTTGCACATATGGAAAATATGTAACATTTTCCTGCCCCCCACTGTTTCTATCAAGCAAACACACTAGTTACTTTGCTTTTCCCCCATTTTCCCTGGTGAGTGAAGAAATGTGCTTGTGTTACTTCTATACAGAAATTACTTCCTACACTGAGAAACTGGCAATTCCAACTCTGTTTGACCTGGTTTAAGCGACTGCCAAGTTTTAAAGCTAAGATTAATATGATAACACTGTCCTTTCCTTGGAAAGCTTCAACCATCAGCAACGTTTATTACTTTAACACAATGTATTTAGAACAAAAAGGTATCTCTTTAAAGTTGTGAATGAAATAAATGTGGCTTGCACTAACCCTAATTTAAATATATTACTACTGGAAAGTAGGGAAAGACATATTTGCAGCTAAGTGATTTCATAGATTTTTTATATTTTATTAATAATGGTTTATTAAAAATTCTATGGAATTATAGTAATGTACAATGATTTGTGAATACATCACAGACTTCTTAAATTAGTTCTCCAGAGAGGCAAAAATACAACCCATGGAAATTTCCTTGTCTTTTTGAATATGTAGATTTTAATTGACTACATATTTTCTAATGGTTTAGACAGTTGCACCCTTGTGGGTCCAGTTGGATCAGTTTAAGAAATCATTTGAAGCTGTTTCTGATTGTCTTGCAGCAGAACATAATAATCACCGTCATAGCTGAGGTGCCATTAAGGAATTAGATGACTATTTCTGTCCTGTTTCAGTGCAAAGTTAGCTGAGGCTTGCCAGAAAGACATCTACACTTAAGTCTGTCAAGATTTAGGATATTTACATCAATGAACAGAGAAACTCAGCTAGAAGATGGTATGAACTGTTGGGTGCAATGGTTTGTTAAATGCTTCTGATAGATTAGGAAGAAAAAATTACCAAACTCATAAAATTTCAGTCAAAATCCTTCTATTTGTTCTTCAGGTTTTTTCTCTTGTTTTGGGTAGCAATTTATTACATTTTAACAACCAGATAGCTTTTGGGGCAGCTAATGAAGGAACACTGTCTGCAGATGCAAGTGCAGGCAGGTAACACTACCTGATGTTTCTTTTACAAAAATATAAACAATGCTATGATACACCAAATATAGATAATTACCAGTATGCTCAATGCCCTAACAAAACGAGAACCATCTCAACAAGACTCAGGAGACCCTAAGACAGGAGGGACTGAAAAAAGTTTCTTCACTTATATCTTACTGTGTAAAGCATCTGTTACCACATTATGTAAAGCTAATTTATAATCCTCTTGTGCTTTTGGACTTCTGAATTCTGCAAAGATGTCCAAGGTACCAAAAATTTTTCCTGTTGCTGCATAACAGTCTGAGAAACCGTGCATTTTCTTTGCGTTTCGATGTGGTCACAGGGATCAGCCTTCAGGCTCGGTTAATAAAGATAATTTTTACAAAAGCCATACATGCCATGTAAAAATGCAGGTCCTTTAGGTATAATCTCTCTTAAGGTTCACTTTTAATTTACAGATTTTAACTATGAATTATCCTACCTATTGAAATTTTTCTATTTTTACCTACAACAGCAATTTAGACTAATTTTCTGATTGATTTTTTACTGATACTTTAAATCAGGAACACAAACAAATGTCTCCTTCATTTCATTGTGTTTGTAGTTGCTCAGTTATGAATTTTCCAGCTACTGAAAACTGCCATGTGTTCTCATTACAGTTTAAAAGGGCACAGGACATCCTAACATTCTGTCTAGCCAGATTATTTTCCAGTAAGATTACAGGAAAAGTTATTCTGTTAAGTACTTTTAAGAATGTAATAATATTAGGTGAAGTTCATACATTATTAGGTGGTATTAAAATCTATATGTATAGAATATAATTTGCAATCTACTAAGATTATGACACATAGAAAGAAGTACTGCTCTTCAGTTTCCAATAAATATTTTTGCTAGTAACTTCTCTGAGTTAAAAGGAGGCAATTCTACTTCATACAAAGCACAGACAGTACCATCAAGCTTTTTTTTGTTGCTTTCTCCAAGCAGTGAACCAGTAATAGAAATGCTAGCCAGACAGCCTTGTGGAAAGGAATTCATAATCATTTCATGAAGAGGTTCTGAAATTTGCCTTTAAGCATTTTAAGTGCATTCTCTCCAGGTTAAAGTGAAATTTCTAAGAACCTTAGCATTCTTATCAAGATGTATATAGTGCTTCATAGCAAATCAAGACTTTTAGTAGGCAAGGAGGTTTTTTCTCAGCTAAAATTTGTATACTAAAAAATTTCTGGTAATGTATGATGTATGAAATATACCAGATTTCACATACAAGCTTTGCGGTAATGCTGCCCTTTGGGTGAGACCTTAGGCCTTGCCTGAGAACTGTATAATTCAGTTACTGCTCACATTCTTTACTCTCTCTTCATTATAGCATTTGTCCAAAAATGCATTGAATGTAATTTTTTTCTTTCATCAGTTTTACTAACATCAGCAGCATTAAATTAATATGACAGATCTACCAACTTGCTCTAATTCTTCAAGTGTAAGGAGAAATGGACCCCAAATCAATTCCAAAGATATATGAATTACGATGAGTACTGGATTTTATTTTTTCTTCTTTGATTATCTTGGCTCTTCTGCTCTATTGTCATTTTACATAAGCAGAAATTCTCTACAAACTTGAATGTCCTTCAGCAACGGAGGAGAAAGATCAGAGCTGATGATAGGACTGTTTTGCAGGAAGCTTCCTTATGTCCTGTAAAAGACTTCACTTTTTTTACAGTCTAATCAAAGAGATTAGCTGTCCCTGTAAACCTCGTTCATCTCATATAAATGTAGATCATGATAACTCTTAGCAATACTACTGCTCCCAAAAACAGAATTGGGAATATTTATCAAACTTCTATAGGGATTTTATATTTTCACAGAACCAAGCTTTTACCAATATTTAATCACTTCTGTTTACAACACAATAAAAAAAATAGATTTATAGACTGTCTTTCCATTTTGCAAAGGAGAAACTAAGGCAGAGGTTTTGCTGTTTGAGTTAATCTCATTAGTTTAGTTTAGATGCCTATGTGCAAAGCTCAGTGAAGTATATGTCAGCCTTTATAGTATGAAAATCAAGCAGTGAATGTGGTGAAATCTTCTTTCATATGTGTGCAGTCCTTGTTGAGATCAAGAAGTACAGAGCTGTATAAACACTGAATATTTTATTTTCAAAATACAAAGTGAAGCTTTTTCATTTTTATAGAAGTATTTTAAAGTTTGTCCAAGCATTCTAAAAGGACAGCCTAAAGAACATTTTTGGGAAGTTAGAGCACAGCAGTACAGTTCCCATTCCTTATTTTTGCTATTAAACTTCAAAGCTTTTTTTGAGGAAAGAAGGCTATTTTGCATACAATAAAAACAAATGGATTATGAATACTCTCTATACTATACTTCAGTGGGATAGTACAAGACTACTTTAAAAAGAATAAAAGTCTATCAAAACTGAGGCCACTATAACTCTAGGAAAAATCTTGAGGCCCGAAGCATGTAAATAAAATCTCTAAACGGCCAGGAAGAAGTAAAGCTTCCCCTGCTCAAAGCTCCGTCTTTCCATGCAAGAAATGGTGCAACTGTGCCATTGTACACCCTTGTGTGATTTCTACCAGGAAAGTTAACAGCAATACTTCTGCTGAATGTCTCTTCTCCTTTGCACTCTTCTGAAATTGCAGCGTGTGTGGTGGTCTGTCTGCGAACTTCTTTTCATGTGCAGCATCAATTACTAATCATTTCAACTAAAGATTCTGCCAGAACACACATTCAGCATCTGAACGTCACCACACCCTTTCTGTACGCTGCAGTACACTTTATGTAGATTAAAATGAGGAAGTGGGACATCGAGTATCTTGTTTGAATTCACAAGGATTTGCTTATGTGCACAGAAGTAGAATCTAAAATTTGCCAACTCCTGATCCTGTCTATAGCTACTGTGCAGTCATTATTTTCTAAACCTACATTTTTGCACTTGCAAGTAGATAACATTATGGTAGTTAGTTGCCTTTATGCTTGTCTTGGGAAAAGCCATCATGACATTAACTGTGTGAAGAAGCAACATGTATGTAAGCAATTCCTTTTCTACACCAGCACCCTAATATAACAGGGTAATCCAGCTATATCATATTTGTAAAGTAAGTACTTTACCAGTTTTCCAGTGGAAAATCACAAATGAAACAGTTCAGGAAGGAAGCCATTATTTCTTAGTGTAATACAAGACAGAGTGCTTGCTAAGAAATGTGCATTGGCTTGCTGGTAGTTAACAGTTCCTTGTTTTTGCTTACGACAGTGAACAAGCTGCCACAATGGGTTTAAGTAACTGAAGTATTGGAAGTGCTATATTAAATGGTTTTTTTCATCTGAAATCTGAATACCAAAATGTTTCAAAGTTCTTAAAAAATGAGAGATACCTTTTATTTGTCTTCTGGACCTTAGCCCAATTAGCTGTGGAAAATCAGATCCATGAAGGTTTTAGAATAAAACTACTTTTCATAGTTGTTTACTTCAGTTAAATCCATAATGGTATCTAGTTCCTCCAAGTCAGAAAGGAACAAAAGGCCACCTGGAATACTACTACATGTAAATGTCAGGTAGTGGAATTACAGAGTTTTCTAAATCTCTCCTTTCTTGGCTTAATTGCTTGCTGGATTTACATACAGTCAGGGTAACAGGAATTATAAAGATATTTAATTTTTGATAAAACTACTAATAAATATTTGAAAATAGATATTTATTGCTGAAAGACAGGGCATAATAGCTTAAGCACAGCACTGATTAATTTATCTGTGTAGCTCTCTGATTGGAGCTTGCTTGCATCTGACTAGCTCAAAGCACAAGCAGACACTGTAGGACTTGTCTGCCATTACCTCTGTAGTTTGTGAGTTGCGGTGGGGGAAAAGAGCTTATCTGTTTTCCTGTGCTGTAAGTGGTAAAACTGTTTGGTAAATGTAATTTTAAATTACATTGATTTTCTAAAGAATGCCTCCCTGCTAATCAGAACGTAATGACTGCCTAAGATAATTGCTGTTAACTTGTATATCTAGTAACATGTTGCATATTGGCTCCAGACAAAAAGTGCTTTTCAAATTTAGTTTATGTTTTTGATTGAATGTCTTACCCTGTTTTGCTGGCTCTGTGATTAGTATTGTTTCTTACACGTGCAGTTCTTGGCATTCAAATCAAACTATTTTAAAATATGTATTTTGAATGTGATTGGAATGTTAAAATGGCAGTAAAACCTGTATATCAGGATAACTGAAAGACAGTAAAAATCATACCTCTTATTAGTATAAAGTGTTAGAAAACAAATATATTAAAAGAGGTATGTTGGTGTTGTGGTTTAACCNGCAGGACAGTTGGTCATAATGTAAATAAAATGAACAGTAAAAGAGATTCCTGAACCGAGAACATGTATCCGTCAGCGTGTGAAGCTCATCATTTATTGTTACGAGGTTTTACAAGGGTTTATAATCTCTCAGTAAAATGTTAGTCCTTTCACTATTTTAGCCTTTAAATTATTCCTTCTGAGTGCAGAAGGCCTGAGATTACATCAGTTTTTTAAGACTCTGTATGTGCTTCTGTGGTACGAGGTTTTGTTTTGTTACAGGAAAGACTTCGTTATTACATTGCATTATTGCCTTCCATAGGAATGTTTAAGTCATCAAAACCAATGACTGTGAGTATTATTTTATATGCAGCTACTATTTTCTGCCTGAATTTAACCTTTGAAATGCTAATTTTTGAGGAGCTCCATATATTTTTTGTGAAAGGTTTCTGTGTTTCCATTGTATATTTTAGTGTTCTTGTTCTTTCCATGCTCTCTTTGGTTCCCAGTAGTGGTCTGGGTTATGTTTTGAAGGATAGTAAGGTGTTCACCTTACTGCTTAGAGACAAATGCATGCCAATCAAATGGAAAGAAGCCAGGTAAACAGTCTGGTGTTCATTTTCAATCTTACCAAGGGAGTGTTTAATATTTTGAGTTTTTTACTTCTCTACGGTGAGTGAAACTCACTCCCTCAAATTGCGATCTCTTAACAGGTATATGGCAACTCCAATTAGCTTCACTCAGGGCTAAAGAGCATCTCAGACTGTAACAAGGTCTCCCAGGACCACTTATACCACAAATACTGTAGTCATATTTTCTCATTAGTTCCCTTCTGTTGTCACAAATACGTTTTTTCCAGTGCTTTTAGAATTAGACCAAAAACATAAAAGCTGCATATGTATATAGAAAAGACAATTATTTTCCTTAACTCAAGGATCTTTTGTATCTTTTCTTACAGGTAGAAGCTTGCACAGTTTCATTCATTAACCTTAAGCTTTCATTTAAGTCAAAGAATGTAGGGATCAGTTGGCTAAGAGAAGAAAATTACAGGGTTTTGAATGACTTATTTTCTAATTCATCTTTTTAATATCTTTATGCTCTTACATTTTGCATGACATCATGGGAAGTCAGAAACCTTGACTTTGTGAATTCATTGCACAGATTTATATGTGGGAGCTGTCAAGATGATGGGCCTAGATTTGAAGTTATTAGTAGACACATCTGTGTCTCAGCCATGCAGTTTTGTTACTTTTGAAGAAGACACTTGTTTGCAGAGAAGCTTTATACCAGTAAATCTTCGTACACTTAAGTAATTTTTCTGGTCTTGCATACAGACCAGGTGGGAAAAGCAGTATATGCAAGTACATGTTAGTAGACAAATTTCCATAGTTTCTGTAAGCCAGATTGAGAGGTTTTTTCCTGATATCAATTGCTGGAATTTTAGCAACATTATAGTTCTATCCTTTTCTTCTCGAGATTTGTTTAACTTTCCAAGTAGGAAGACATTTTTAGAAATTATAACAGTAACAGGCAATCTTAGGTTTGTTAGTCTCTGAACATAATGAACTTTGGGATGTTGGAATGTTGATGTATTCAACATCACAGTGCTGAGCAAGCTCTAGTTGTCTTACAGACATCTGTGGTCTTGTAACTATTTTGTATTAACAGTAGGTAGATATGGTTTTAGTTATATTCTTGGCTTCTGAAATATTGTTTGATTGGCTTATTTATGTGAAATCAATTTCTGTTTTTTCTTTTGCTCCTAATTGCACTGTAAATTTCATAGGTGTGATATTAATTTCTTACTTTTAGAATCAAATGCAATAAAACTGAATTGCATATCAGTCTATCAGAGAACAGCATTCATAAAATATTGAGTAGATCGAGGGAAAGCTTGGCATAAGAATTTGTTGGATAATATTTTCAGGTTTAATGAAAAAGCAGTTTCTTCCTAAAATAAGTATTTCATGTTCTCTGTTTTGATATTTTCATGTCTTGTATGGTTCTAAATAGTAGTCATTTACAAAGTAAAAAATGAAGATATTTTAGCTTTGGCCAGCTCTGATCCAGACTTGTGCATTATCAAAGCTCTAATTATAGTCTTATTTCTTTTTTCCTTGTCTAATGAACCTTGTCTCATTTTTGCTAATAAGTTACTTTGAGTGTGAAAATTTCTTTTCTTCCTGGAAGGATGTTTGCATTTTAATAAATTTGGAGGGAAAATGTGAAAGAAATATCTGTGTCCCTGTAACTTTCACTACTTCATCTAGATGTTGCATGTCTTTTTGTTATTAAAATTAGTAGGACGAGCTGATAAAAGCCTGTTCAGTAACCTTGGGTTAAGAGATTTAAAAAAATCTTCTCTCGGCCTTGCCACACAGCTGTTGTTAACATGTCCAAGAGGCATCATGTTAGCTCCTTGACAGATAGGGGTTAGTCCCCAGGTTTTTGGGGGTTCAGTTATCTGTTTTGCTCATTTTTGTCATTTGCTTCGGCTTTAAATAATAGATTTGCTTCTCTTATTTACCAGTATTATGCTGATGTGTTAAATGTTAGGCTTCTTTTTTGTCTGATTCAGCAACATTATAAAGACTTCCAAAGATAGATATGGCAATAATCTGATATTATTTGGATGGATTATTACAACAGAATTAACATGACTTTATCCTTGCTTTCTAGAAAAGGTTAATTTCATTTTGTTCTTTTAACCTTTTTCTTTGCTGTCATGTTTAACAAAGATTAAAAGGTAAAGTAATAAATACACAACTACTCTTATTTTTCCTTCTGTTGTAAAGAAATCAGTTGTTACTAACAGTTAGTATTGTGTGACCCTCTACAGAGAAGAGGCTAGTGAGGCCATATAAAGTTTTACTTCTGTCTCTGCAAGTTGATTTACATGGGGATGATCTATAGAAAGGATAATAGAAATTAAAACTGAAATTAAATTGAGTTCTGCAAGTTATAGAAGGCAGACAAAAATTTATAAATTCAATAATTCAGCTACCTTTAAATTTTTTCTTCTCCAGACTACACGTCATTCCCTCATTCTTTTAGATGTTAGGTGATTTTAATATTTTCAGAAAAATAAAAAGTAATTATGCAGTCAAAGCTACAGTTTTTGCCTTTTTTTTTTTCTGTTTAATGGAAATAGCTAAAGACTGTGAAGGTTTTCTTTTCCATTAGGAGAAAGTGAACAGTATTTCATTTAAACTCCAAGATGTCACTAAGAACAGGATTGGAGTCACTCAAGCCACTTGAAGAAACTTTAGGCCTTAGAGCTGGCACTATCTTGAAGGATTAAAGGGTGTAATTATAAAGGCCACACAGGCAAATACTTTTGTCCTTTGCTCCTAGAATCAAGTGACCAACTGCATCTAAAATTTCTTCTCAAACACTGCATTTCTAGCAGTCTTTATTTGTTAAGACAAGCTTGTAAATACTGGCACTTTTATGGGAGGAGGGACAGAAACTATGACTTTCTTTCTTCACAGTTGAACCAATTTTGTTTGAGGCTAGAGTATGGCCAACTGCCAGAGAATTAAGTATACAAGAATGCTGAAGGATGCACAAGCAGATATGTCTACGTTGAGATAATATAAATTAGACCCTGACTGATTGAAAATTGTGTAACTGAAGTTGTAGGGAAAATTAGGTAGTCTTTTATGTCATCTTGACTGTTTCGTGGTGGTATTGTTAGACGCTGATTACTATATTGCATTTTTGATCAATTAATTATGTCTCAGTAAGTGAAAATTATCAGAAATAATTTGAAAACTTGTAGAGTCACCAGATAAAATGTTCAAAATATTTTTCTAGCTTCAGAATTTTTATCCAAGGTAAAAAGTGTTTCCTAATCTCAGTACTCTGCTAAATGATATATGTGATAAGAATTAATAAAAGGTTCTTTTAACTGCAATGTCCATTCATTTTTCAATTATATCTTATTTGCTGAAATGTCTAATGAACATACTGTCTAATAAAATACAGGATAATGATTTTCTATTTATTCATATTACTAATACTAGCAAAAATTTTCTAAATATTAGACTCACAGTTTTCAAGGTTGAAAATTTATAATAGTGGTAAAGGAACTATGACTATGGTACACTGTCAGAGGCGTGCTGTTTTATTAGTAGTTGTGAATTTTTGTTCTAGATTTTAGACCAAGAAGCAGAGAGGGGACAAATAGGTATGAAGGGCTGTCATTCAGTTGTATTGTTGTAAGTTATGCAAACTATGTGGTTGCTTTTAAAATCTGAAATTGGTAGCATGAACAGGTAAATCAGATCGGGAGGTAATGTATTGGTGGTGTAAATGGAGCAAAAAGGTCCCTGAGAATGTAGGTATATTTTCCAAAAGTTATGACAAATTCGGCAATACCTTTTTTTTTTTTCAAAATTGCCAAGTAATTTAATTTTGTGTACTGCAGAAGGGTTGATTTAAGAGGCAGAGTAGATGATTGGGTAATTGATCTGAGAATTAAAGAGGAATATATTGGATCAGAAAAGATTCTTATGATTTATCCTATAAAATATGCTTTTTAAAATGTCTCTATGTAGAGAATAGCACAATAGTCATGTTAGCTGATCTAATGAACAGTGGTGCATTTTATTATTGGGACCAAAAATATATTTGAACTATATTTTTGTGTGATATATTACAAATAATGCATTTGTAAATGTAACAGTAATATAGACTTGGTTGCAAGTATATAATAAGCTTCTATTTACAAGACAGTTTTAGTTTTCATATTAATTTTCTTGCTTACAAGAAATCAAACAAGGAGATTTACAGAAAAAAAACATGTTTCATTGCAAATTCATCATAATTGTGACAAGGCAAACAAATGAGCTGTTTTCTCATTATACAAGCTTCTCTAGCAACATATTGGAACACCAATGGTATGTAGATTTTCATGACCTGATGAATGCTGACTCCTGCAGTAATCACTGAAGAAATACAAACATGATTTTAAAATTACATTTTCTTATCTTTTGTCCTCTTTACAGTGCATTTATAGTTCTTTCCTAGAAGAAAACCCTCAAAGCTTAAATCTTGCAATACAAACTTTCCAAAGTTACAGCAATAAAGAAATGGAAATTCACATTTCTATTATTTTCCAAAGGACTTGTCTGTATATATTTCAAGCAACTCACATATTCCAAGACTTAAGGGAATATTGATATAAAAGCATTCAATGTAAAATAATATTTTTCTCTAGTGTATACATGTAGCCGTATGCATTTTCAGTGAATTGTATGGAACAATTCACAAAATTAAGAAATTGAGATACAGTACATTACACTTGTGGATTGTGCTCTTGCTATTTAAAAATGATCTATTATCTTTTAACTGTGATTTAACTGTATGTTGCTTCCAGATGTGTGGAGGTGATTGCCAAAGAAGGCCGAAACCTGAAAGAGCTGTATTTAGTATCCTGTAAGATCACTGACTATGGTATGTAATATACCTATATCTTTGGTTTTGTGAAGATTGACATCTACTAGCTTTGCACAGGGACTGTTATAAAAGAGTTGGAAATGTTAACAGATAAAAATTTTGAAAACCTTTATCCATCAAAATAGGAAATGTACAAAAAGTGTTTGAGATGCTTAAAAATATCTATGGTTAGAAGTATGAAAGTCAGCATACATATGTGCTGCAAAGTGTTCCTTATAGAATTGACACTTACTGGGGCAGACTGGGTAGAGTGGCCTTCAAATTGTCCTGGAGACCAGGAGAGCATTTGAGAGAGAATTCAAAAATATATGTGCGTTTCTAGATGCTGTAAAAGCATAACTAATCAACTATGAGTGTGGATTGACTACCTACTGTAGGGCATAAAATTTGAATGAACTTGATGATCCCTTAAAAATGCTGTTATCATAAAATAGAGAGGAACACCTTAGGAATTAGGCTTTCTGTCTGATAGGCCACATAGAGAGACAGAATTTGTATTTGGAATAGGAAGGCTTCTTAGCATTTCATTGTGTTTGCAGAGACTGCTTTGTTTTATCTTGTTCTGTGTTTTTCAAAAAAGATACTGACCTCAAGTAAGACACTTATTTCTGCAGTAAGGCAAATACTCAAATGTCTGTCTCCCACTTACATGCCTAAATTTCAGTAGAATTTACAAACTGTAAACTTGAGGTGTGCAT
>VZTL01014060.1:0-20033 GCA_013400535.1 Scopus umbretta
AACTGATTCTGTATGTGAAATAGTATATAACTAACATTAATTGTGAAACAAACTAAACAACTTATCAAATAATTGCAATACACCACGTATTTATGACATAGAGGCAAGAGGTAACTGTACTACCACTCTATGAGTTGATAAAGCAGCTTGACTGTAGTCACAGGGGGCAGTGTGACAGATGCATTTGACCCCTTAACCAAACTAGCAAGCTCCAAAAGAGGTAAAGCCCTGAGCCTTAGCCGGTCCTAGAACTCCTCTAGTTCTAATCTGTTCTCTGAAAACCCACAAAGGACCAGAGTGACACAGTGAGCATCAAAGCATATGAGCTTGGAATGCCGATCATGCGATTAACACACAAACAACAGTATTAAGATTTAGGTCTGCCCTTTTTGGGGTTAAGCTGGGTAGACAATTTTACCTGAACAAACATATTTAAGAGGTTGAAACAGTTCTCTCTTCAAAACAGGTGTGTGTGACGGAGGGGAGAAGGAATAAAAACCTTATTTCAATTATAAGATTGACATTCTATAACATTTATTTGAAAAAAACAAAAATCAAAATGTCCCCCTCTCAAGAAGTATTTCATTGTTGAAGCAAGAATTGTTTCCAGGCACCAGGAATTCCTCCAGGAGTATGGGATCTACATGGTGAAGCTTCTGATTGCATTCCCCAAGGAATATAGGAGGTACTTACTGATGCTCCTGGTTGCCAGGCTTTGGAAACTTAGGACTCTGGGGCCACCAGCTCTATAACCAGCCTGCCAAGGACGGGAGAGAATAGCTGGTGTTGGGAAGGTGGCAGAAATGAACCCTGCAGCAAATTTTGTTGAAATTATAATGTTCTCACAAATTTGGATGAACTGGAAAAATGTTCCCATGGAAAAGCATCCCTGGGGCCCTGGAGGTGAGGCTGGGTGGCTTGGAGGAGGTCGACACGGACCCAACCTCTGTGGTCCCCTTCATCCCCCACTGCAGCGTGGGTCGATGTTGCTGGTGCCTGAGCTGCATCCAACATCCAGCTTGCTCTGAGCACAGGTGCAGTAAGTCTGACATCAACGGAGACATGCCTTTAAGGACCATCTTTCAGAGGTGCTACTGAGCACTGGCATTTTCCCCTGCCAGCTGTTGAGAGTTTTTCGAACCTGCATGCAAAAGTCCTTTAGGGAAAGGTATTTATTAGGCTAATATGGAGATCATCTCTAATTAAAGATTGCATCGCTTTCTTCTAAACAAGAGGAGCCTAATTCATCCTCTCTGCAGTATTGTTCCATAAAACTTCTCTCATTTACTTTCTCAGTGTTATTTCTCTATACGTCCATCCGCAGCAGTAGCTCCAATGTGCTGGCAGTGTGTCACAGATGCTACACCTCCAGCACAAGGGCAAAACCAACGGGCACTGTAACCTGGTACATCCGTAATGAATCCTGCTAAAGCTGAAGCCCATGACAAAGCTTCAGAGGTACTAAACTGATCTTAATGTATCTGTCCTGAGAGAGGTAATGGAGAAGGTGTACCAGTACAAGGCTCTATTACTACATGCAATTTGGGGAAAAGTAAAACCAGAAGACTTCAAATGAACAAATACCCAGTGAGGAGACATGAGCAGAGAAATACAGAAATGATACAAGGAAAGTGTGAGTATTCAGAACCATACCTGCTAACGGAGTAGGGTCATATGGGAGATGATGATATCTGCTCCTGTCATTCACATTACAGTATGGTTACCGACAGGGATGGTGTTTAATTTGAAGATCACCGTCACTAACCGCTGCATGCAGAATATGTCACAAGGTAAATTGAACAGCTAGATGTATAATCAAACAGAATGGCACACTAAAATAATTAAATACAGGCAGCCCCAGGATGTTCTCTGCTTAATGTAGAATGCTAATTGGTATTCAAATACCACACGGTGTGTGTTGAAGAAAGACAGTGTAACTAATGTACCTGTATGTTGTGTGTAATAATACAGAATGAGACCTTGAGGGTACATCATCCCCTGAGGATTTCACACTGCCAACAGCTGATACCAATAACAACAGAGAAATGTATTTCCCCTGATATTTTCCTGACATATTCTATCCCAGTTCCTGCTTCACTGCAATCTGTGCGAAGCTTTAAGTGATATCGTACACTGGAATTAAACGTAACTTTTGAAGTACTTATGTCATCTTTTCAGTAGTAGAAACACACCAGATAGAATTGTGATACCACAGCTTTATAAACCCCTGTTTGGTTGCTTTCACCCAGTTGATTTAAAAAAATTAAGGAATGTTTTCTGTATGGAAAATATTTTTCCTAATATGATTTTTTGATGCTTCAGTTTTTAACAGCTGCAGTTTTCTGGCTTCAAAGTACATTGAAGCAAACTTATGTTGAGGTAGAAATACTATTAAAGTTTTCTTTTTAAAGAAATTGATAAATACGTTCATTTTCATGTTTTTATCTCAAAGTAGGTTAATGACAAGCCCTGTATTTATTTTTTGTTGCCAGTTTACTTAACTGGTAACTAATAAAATATTTTGAAGTAAAAGCTACATCATATATATTCAGTACAAGACAAAATATTTAAACTATATTGTGGAAAGCATTTACATTGAAAATACAGCATATGAATAGCACTTCTAAAACAAACATTCTCCCACGCCCACCCACAAAAAGTGAAACCAAAATGGAAGACTAGTTGCAGCTATTTTGCTACTTCCACTTGCAGGAGAAAAGGAAAGTAAGATAAAATAGCAGCACACATATAGAAGATTATTAACTAAGTTTTTCCTGGGTTTTAAACTAAAAATGGAAAGTCTGTGAGCCGGCCTCCTGCAGTTTAACACCATGTGCAATTAATTTCCTCTAATTCTGTTTGAATGGCTCACTTATTCATGAAAGAGAAGAGAAGAGAAGAGAAGAGAAGAGAAGAGAAGAGAAGAGAAGAGAAGAGAAGAGAAGAGAAGAGAAGAGAAGAGAAGAGAAGGTCATTTGAATGACTCCAAAGAAGAAATGTTTTGTTGTCTTAAAAACAGAAAGACATCTAAGGTCTGGGAAATCACATTTCCTATGTAAGGAACTTCCTCAGACCATGGCAAGAACTCTGCTCAGAGGGCTTACAGGCTTGAGTGGAAATCCCCAAGTACTGAAATACTTAAAGATCTTATGGTACCTGGTTCCCACCAGTATCAAGTAGAGCTGGGTACACAGAGGACTGATAATTTAGGCTAATGCAGGTGATACTGCTACCAATACTATCCTCAATAGTATCCTTTATCAACAACCCAGTATGCCTGATCTGCAGAGGAAATTGCTGCTCCCATTCCTAGTTTAAAGAGTTTGGCCTTTGATTTCAGTACTGGTGGTTTTGGCTATTACAAATCCCATGTTTTTTCCTTACAGATGATGAAAATAATAGCAGTTCAAAATTAACTGTTCCTTCATTACTAACTTACGGCATCTCTCATTTTCATATCCCAGCTGCTAAAGCATTTTCAGCTTGTAAATGCTGGTAGTATTTCCATCAAGAACACCTAGAAATTGAAAAAGTTGACTGAGAGGCCCTGCAATAAAGGGGTGAGAAGAAGGGATTCAAATATGTCCATTCTAACAAATAATTATTGTTTTACACTTTTTATTTACTGAATAAAATAGTAATGCCCAACAGGCATTTTAGGAACTGGCAACAATAGCTATAATCTGCTTCCCAAAACTCAGAACAACTTGTATTCTCATTGAAACAATAACAATTTTCATAATGGATAGGCCTGTCGAGTAGAAAGGAAAATAATAATTCAGATAATGATGATTACAATATGTGCCAGATATAAGCAGACAATGTCACATACATAAATTCTCTTCCAGTTTGTTCACAGCTATTCCCTTTGGTGTTATCATCTCATGATAAATTCTGTTTACATTCTGTTACTTGAAATCCCTTTATTGAAAAGTCCCAAAATACAATACAATGCATTTTGGAGATCCTCAGTAAGAAAAAGACTGTGGCAGATTCTTTGCCTTTCACTGGGTGAAACACCAGGAAAACTCTGATCACCTTGAGGACAACCTCATTGCTCTCTACAGCTTCCTGAGGAGAGTAGTGAAGAAGGAGAGCTGAGCTCTTCTTCCTGGTATCCAGTGATAGAATGCATGGTTTGAATGATTCAAAACTGCACCAGGCGAGGTTTAGACTGGACATTGGGGAGTATTTCTTTACTGACAGGGTGGTCAAGCACTGGAACAGGCTTCGTAGAGAGGTGGTCGATGCCCCAAGCGTGTCAGTGTTTAAGAGGCATTTGGGCAATGCCCTTAATAATATGCTTTGACTTTTGGTCAGCCCTGAACTGGTCAGGCAGTTGGACTAGTTGATCATCATAGGTCCCTTCCAAATGAAATATTCGGTTCTATTGAATGCTTCATGCAGTAGCCATAGATGCTTATAAGAAGACAAAATGAGTTTCTCGGTCACTTTCCAACAAGGATGGAAAAGAAGAGCCTTTTGTGTAGGTATCTGTTGACCTGGCTAAGTCACCACGCCAAGGGATGATACACAATTTCCAAATCACCATCTGCCTCCATTTTCCATGAGGATGTCTTAGTCCGAGTAAGGGCTGACTTAGAGGTGCTTAAGTGCAGGATTTACCGAGCATATGCACCTACAACGTTGCTAGATGTTTTGTGTTATCTAGGACATGTGTCCTTCTTCAGGGCAGGCAACATACCTCACCTGAAATGACCATGCCTGAAATGCTAGTGATTCCCTGTGTTTGAACACCCCAGACCTGTTCCAACAGATGAACCACAGAAAACTGTTGTCAGTTCACCTCAAAAAGTTTAACTGATCTTGCCAGACCAGGATATATTCTGCATGTTACTGAGCACAATTTATCAGCTGATTTATTAACAATTCACCCACACCGAGAAAAAGTGAGAGAATGAGCACCCATAGGCAAAAGGCACAATGGTCTCCAAAGAGATTTAAAATTCAAAGCACATGAAATGGATGCATGTAGCTGTGCACCTCAGTTACACTCCTAATCAATCAGAACCAAAGCCAAGATTATCATCCATAGGACTTAATTTATACAAATTTCCTTTAGGAAAAAAAAAACTATTCCATGATCTTTAATGAAGAAAATTAATCTGTTTGTCTTTAAATTGAACTTAATATAAGCATCACAGACATCTTTCAGCTATGAGAGTTAAAATATACAGAAATAAAAATGGCCAAGGATCAGCTAAAAAAAGCTTATTTCACCATCAAATACTTTATTGCACTGTGGTCACATTAGTTGGAGAGCCAAGCTGTTAACTTCAAGCCAATATAGATTTAGTTTAGGGTTTACTTATATGTAGATGTTCTGCACAAAACTCTGGATGAAAATAAAACAGATTTTTCTCTGAAATGTGAAATAAATTACTTAAAATGCATGACCTCAGTGCTCTTCAGAAAAATATATTTAATCTACATGTAGTCATTTTTTCACCCTTGCCTCCAGCCACAAGGTCAATGGTGGTTTTTTTCATCTTGCAGGTAATACATAGGGAAAGGTAACTTTGAAGTATATGTGCAGTGAAATATTTAGCCAAACAAACACTATCCTAGGTTACTTATGGATAGAAAATACTGTTTAAAAGAAAAATAAAAATACCCCCCTGAGAGAAAGACAATTTTCAATGCAATGCAGAAACATTCTGTGCTCTTTCCTCTGCTTTCTCCTTTACAATTCTGATTTCTAATACACCTTAAAATATTTAGAAGCTCTTCCCTGAAGGACTTTCTGGCTTCTCTAACTTTTATAACTCTTAAAAGTTTGGAACTTTCTCCTGCTATTTAATAGCATCATATCATAAAGCATATGCGTTTCAGCTGTCAGAGGTGGTTATTTCAGGCTCACTGTGATTTATGCATTACGTAAATTCTTTGTATTTATTCTAAAAAGATTTTTACAGAGTTTTAATGAGGTAATTTCACTTACCTTATCTTTGCTTCCTCTAGGTAGCAGCAGTATGAAAAGAAATCACTGTTCTGATAGAGATGAAGATCAATTTGAAGCTGAATTTTACAGCATATAAAACTGATGAAAATCAACACACAGAGGTGTTGCTCGGTGGTGACATTGCAGGACTCCACCAGATTTCCAGCTGGAGTCAACACCGTGAGTAGATTCTGTTTCAACAGCAGCATTCTAGATTATTTTCTACCACTGGAAGTTGTTGTCGTGTGTTGCCAAAAAGATGACATTCAACAGCACAACTTTGCAGAACAAAGCACAGAAGTGCATAAGCTGTGTTTTGTATGTGAGTTTTTAAGAATCCTATAATTTTCAATCTAATAGTAGAAACACTAGAAAAGGGTTTATCAAAGTTTTAGAAATGCTGTCTCATTCTTTGCTGAACAACTCCACGATTCAGTTAATTTTCAGTGTAAAACTGAAACCCCTGTTCAGCATTTATTTTGTCACTTTTAAAAGAAGATGTGAAGGTCCTATTCTTTTGCATATGTTACATATAACTCCCCTCAAACCAAAGCGGATAATCTGTGCTCTGCAGGGAAATAAACTGACTTAAGCATTGCAAATTGCAAAGTAATGGAAAAGAAAAGTAATAGCCCATGCTTAAGATAATACCTGCAGTTGTGCACAATGCTCTGTGAAATCCACCTCGTGTTGTAGTACTATAATAAAGATGGATCTCTTGCAGAAAATTCAGCTTAGACAATCATCTTGGAGTTCAGAGATCAGAGGAACAACCTGTGAGTAATACCACTAGGGAAGCAGACTTAGCAACTCTCCTTAACTCCTATTTAAATGCTCAGAAGTCACCTGGAATGGGAGTCCTCCTTCTCTGACACTTACCTGCCAAAGTGCACCAAAGGTCCCACCTGGGCTATAGTTATCAGTTGTCTCCCCATGGAAACCAGGGAGGTTGGTGCTTGCTCAGATGATACATCAGCTAGATGTACTTGGAGTCTGCACATGTAGCTCGCAAGTCAGGAGTGCACGTGAATGCACACACTGGAGACCACCACAGCACTATTTCTGTGCCATGCAGGTCCTGAAAGCAACTGAACTCATAGTCTTTAGCAATCCTTAATCCCAGAAATGCTTACCTTTGCTCAGCACTTCCGTGTTGGACTGGTGAGTACCTCAGCTGCTCGGGCCTGGGAGCCTTGTGTGGAAACACATATTTCAGTCTGTGTAGGCAGGTGCCTAGAGACCTGAGACAGTGAGGTGCTTAGGATTTCATGGTAGGACCTTGTGGTATAAGGACCCATGTCCTAGAAGGGATCCAAGGTTTGGCATATCCTGAGCAAATTCACACACAGCCAGTACTGAGACCAGCACAAAAGTCAGCAGCTATGGGCACATTCCCTCAGAAACTTCTCTAGAAAATCTCACCTTTGCCAAACAGCTTTAATCCAGAGAGTGACAAAGGCTCAAGAACCTTCTCACACTGAGGAAATCCAAGCCCACTTTTTGAGAGAAAGAGGCAAACCCCCAGGCTATTGGCTGGACTGGGCAGCAGGACAGGGACTGTTAGCCCTCCTGTTGAAGTTGAACCATTGTTTCCTCTAGTGTGCAAAAGTCAAAGCAGCAGCAGGAGAGCAAGCTAAAGGGCACTGGACTGTACAATCTCATGGTTTTGATACTCAGCTGGAAAGATGGAACTGGCTCTGTTCCCAGGACTATTCCCATTCACGTTATGCAGCTCTAAAAAACAGAAAGCATCACAGAGCAGCTGAAAAACCACCAAATAACCCAAGATTAAGGGCAAGCAGGACAAAAGATCTGGTATTCCTCTTCCACATTAGGCCCCTGCCACTGTACTGTAGAAACAGACTCCTTCCCACTTACCATTCTGGTTTTATGAGGGTTTCCCCTTGGCTGCAGGCTGGGGTACCTTCAAAAGAAGGGAGGAAAAATGCTGTCCATGAAAGAGGCAGAGGTCCTCAACCCGGGTTAAACAGGGGTGGGGTGTTGAACAGGGGTTGGCATGGCCGATTGTCCTCCTGCTGGTAACAGGAGGCTGTGAATTTGAATTACCTGTGGAGAAGTAAGAAATCTTAACCGTGTTTTCCATTTTCCATGCACATATTCAAACACCTACATTCAAATACCTGCATTCTTAGGCAAAAAGCAACTTTTTACTAATTTGAGTGGGTCTTAGGAATGGTGATCCTTGCTCATTTAGATAGTTATATTCACAAGATAAGCTAATGTTTTGAGTGGGTAAAAGCTATACATTTATAATCTTGAATCAGAAGACTGATCTCCCTTATGGAAGACATGAGAAACATCCCTGCAATTTTTGCTTTTTATTGACAAGCCCTTAGTCCTTTGGAGACATCTGACTATTAATCAGTCATGCAGGGGAGAAAGGTGCCTAATCTAAGCACTCTAAATGCCCCTACTATATGTCTGCTACTACTAAACTGTCTCATCTGCTGGATTAATGCAAAACAAATTACTTTCTGTAATGCAGTGTCTATCTATGAGCAATTCAGGGGGAAAATAATTTTGTTAACATACACAGAACATGCCATCACTCACCGTCAGGTATGCTGCAGATATACTTGAAAAGTAGTTGAGTTTCTGTAATCTGTACCCTATTTCTTACCATTTTCTCTAGAAGAAATAAAGTCTGAAATCTTCTGTGATGACAAATTTCTGCTGTGCCATGAAAGTGATGTGGAAGGGAGCCCTGGCATCCACAAAGTCATGCAAATGGCAACTGCCCATCGTTCATGTACATGCACTTAAAGAGCAGAAGATCTGATGCAATTGTACTGGCTTTGTAGATCTAAATGCACTGCACGTGCAAGGTAGAGGGCTGTGACATGCCATAAACCTCTCTAATTTCTGCTGTACTTTGACAGCTATGTATAACAGGCAGGCCTTTTAAGTAGCCCATTCTGGATTCTGGTTTCAAGCCACTATATATGTGAAATTAGAAGTAAAGAGTTTGTTTACTATTCTTGCCTGTTCAAGATGAACTTAGTCCATTGATTTTAGTCAATAAACACATAATAATGTGGTAGGCAGAAACTCACCTCTTAGAGAAGCTTGCTTTTTCAGACAAATACTATGCTGGAGATCATTGAATCATTTCAGGTATTTTCATCATTTTAAAAAACACTACAGTAAACTATGGGCATATGGATATGACCTGATCTGAAGTGAATACATCGCAGACAAAATTCTTCTCTCATCTGGAGTAGATTCATTGGCTTCAGTGGAACTATTCTGGATTTACAGTGATGTAATTTGGAACAGCATCTGGCTTCAGATATATAAGAAGGGCTCGTAATGGTTTATATCACTGACTACTTACTGCATACTTTTGCTATGCTTTTCTTAGCTCTTATTAGCTATACGTAATTGTTGGGTTTATATCTTTCTCTTATATTACACATAAGGCATGTAAAAGCCTTACAGAATGGGGAAAGTATACATTACCTTCAGATAACCACTGTGTGGCACCTCTTATAACTTAGTTAAAAACATGGTCTATGATTATCTTCTCTTTTTATTTTGGATATTACATTATGGAACACAGATAAAGGAAAAGCCCTCTCTTTTATGTCTGCTCACATAGAGCAAGTCAGTACAGCAAGCCAGTGGTGTTTACCCGGCAAACACCCTTTAATTCATGTGACTTTTCCCATAAAGCCTCCTCTCTTCTTTGAGCAAAAGTACATTGTGTTGACAAGTATCCATTCTAGTCACCTTAGCGCAGGTTTGTTATTATTCTCTTATAAACAATAAGTACAGGGCAGAACCTGTGTTCTCTCCAACCTGTGGCCAAACTCTGACTCTTTTTACTCCAACATGACATGCACTCAATATCACTGCAGGGTAAAAAGGAGAGGTACCGGAAAGTTACTATTCCCCTGTCACTCTTTAGCATGTCTTTTTTTCCGTGCAAGGCGTTCAACATCATGTTGTGTGCACCTTGACCATGAGCTCTGAGTACAATCTTCTCTGCCTTCAGAGATATGTGTTAATATGATGTTTTGAATTTTAATGGAAGAGGGTTTAATAAAACTACAAGGCAATGGGGAATAAATCTGTAAATACACTAAATACTATTAAGAAATGAACTTTTGCTATTATACCACACGTGCAACATTTGTTTTCTGTTATGTATTGCAAAACTATAGCATCTGAGCTTTTAATGGCAAAGCTGTACTTTGCAAATATGTTTGGAAATATTCACACATGTTTCTGTCTATTCTTACAATGTTTGTTTTTCCAGATTGAAAATTTATTTCCAAGGTCATCATTTACTTAATTAATGTTAGATATGTAATTAATACATTTGTTTAGTCCAAGTGGCTACAAGGAAAGTTGTGGTAGCCAAAAATAATATTTGTATCATTTGCCTTTCTTTGAATTTCTAATTAAGTGGCACTTACTTTAATAAAAACTTATATTACTGTTGTCTCTATTTATTTCATTACAGCTGGTTTTCTTTTAGATATTTTTTCCCAGATCTTCTCACAGAGAAAATATAAATGATATATCATTATCTTTTTTTAAAGGCAGCTCCATCCATCATAATGGGTTACAAATTTGTCACCTTGAATCAATTTTTGTTCACAAGTTCAAAAGGAAATATAAGTGCTTGAGGGCCCAGAAATATTTATTGTACATGTGGATATTATTAAAGTTTATTGAAATCCTTCACCAATGAGAATTGTTTCTGTTTTGTTTTGCAACACGTACAGCACTAATGTTAAAAAGCCAGTGCCTTTATTGTCTAGAAACTAAATTGGCAACACAGCATTGACTTTGAGGACTACCGATTCTGACTAGAGATGCTAACATATTTATGCAAGCATTCATTTAATTAAGCCATGACAACTTCAGCTTGCCTAATTTAGTAAAAATGTGTTTCGACATAGTTTCTTGTATAACATTTTCCCATGATGACGTCTATTTTCGAAAAAAACCTGCTTCTGCTAGCGACATTGACAGTAATTCACTTAGACTCTTTTCCTTGTAACCGAGCAGAGAGAGAAAATGGAAACTTAAGATTCTTGAGAGTCTTGGTTTAAGACTTAGTGACAAGACTACATCTGGTATCAATACAGTTCCTCAGGATCTTGACCACATCTTTCATAAAGTGGTAAGTTCCGCCAAAAGGACACATCTTGCTGGCTGCTAACTACAACCTCCAAAACGCTGAGCCTGTGCAGGGGAGGAATGCAGTAATGCTCTGCTGGAGGGAGAAAATGAAACTACATTTCTAATTACATTTTTATTAGTGGTGTTAATGGGAAGTTGAGCTCTTAAAGCCCCAGTAAGACATGCTTTCTTTGAAATTGTATATCACAGTGTCAGGAGTTAACGTGAGAGGGGTTTTTGGGGGGGTGTCCCCCTCATTTTGGACTAATTTCTTGTTATACTAAATTAATTAAGCCCTTGGAAACATTACCCCTTTTAAAGAAAAAGATTTAAAACGTCAGAAGGAAAAAAACACCTCAGTTGCTGCGAGCAGAAAGGCATATACCATATAGGCGATCAGCTGTGAGTTCTCGGTGGGTGAGGAAGCCAGCTCGGAGCACTGCGGGCAGGGCAGTGCAGGAGCCGGCAGCAGCCTGGGTGTAAATTTCACTGCTTCCCATATAACATTTGTTTTGTTAAAGAGCAGGACATGTTGGTGTCTAATGAGTTTCCACTGGGACCTTAGAGGGTAGATTTGTATTTTTCTTTCTAATCTAGAGAAATCTAGGGAGTATTTTCCACAAGGAGTCATATACTCCAGGAAAAAGAAATATATTTCATGTTTTCACGCTTGCAAGTGGAGTTCTAGCAGAGCTACCTGTGAAAACATTTTACTTAAAAGCAGAAATGTCTCTAAATGAGGAACAGATTTGTATGACTAATGAAGATTAAGCTGAGATTTCACACAGTCTTACCAGTCACTTTTGCTGTTTCCACATTAAAGAGTCAATGTCATGCCAGCTTTGTCAAAAAAATTTCTTCTCAAATATATATACCAAAAAAAAATGTTTTTGCTTTATTCCAAAGAACTTTAGACAGATGAATCCAATGTATGTGCTGTATAATGACATTTAATTTGGGGTTTTTAAGGTCCAGTAAGGATGTTTCATGTGGCTTTCTTAGCCATAGCAGCCTTAAATCTGGTTTAACTGGCTGAGCTAGGTTTCTTCCATAAAGCTGCAATCCTAACTCCTGCTCTGTTTGTCAAGTGATATTAGGATGTGACTAGAAAGATAAATAAATGCATGGATTGGTAGGTGCCAGAACGTTCTCATGTCTTTAACACTTCAATTAAGATAGAGGAGCCTATGGTTCATTCATTGTCTTTGATGTCAGGGGCATATTGGCTCCTCTCTTTGCAAGGACTGGGAGAAAGTACTGGTTACACAAAGTTTCCTTTCCTCTCTTCACAGGATTGTAGCTTACCTTGTTTTACACCTGGTCTGTGCTGTGAAACTTGCCTAAAATAGCTGTGTCTGGGCATGTAAAACCCCCTATTATCACTTTTCAGCCCAGCTCCTTGTGTGATGGGGCCCTAGCAAGAGAAAGCATCCAAGCTGGTGTCTGGCTGGAGGAGTGGTCATTCCACCAGCAGCAAACTGCTCCTGCAAACACAGCATGTTTCTGTGAGGGGTGTCTGCCCCAGCTCAGTCAGCAAAGCTGAACAGCAGAGGCTTGGTAGTAGAGTCAAGACTTTGAGTCAACTGAATATTGTAGGATTTGATCCTATTCAAAAATGCCCCTTTGCTTTTTATACACTTTTATGTCTGTTGCTCTGTTGAGGTGGACACCCTACCAGTTTTAGTTCTGTACTTCCATTTGGTGTTACTGAATAGCTGACCACTGAAAAAAAATCCTCTTATGGAGCTGCCTAGGAAGACTTGCACTGAGTAGTGCCTACTCCATATTTAATTCAATCAGCATTAAGTATTCAGTCTACATATGGATCACTTCAGGGCTTTAATGATGCTTTAAGGAAACATCAAACAAAAGTGTGAATGTGTATGTATACACATATCATATGACAAGAACCTCTGATGTTTAATGGTCACAGTTTGGTCCGATAAGCTATATCTGTGTGGCATTTTCAGATTTATTAAATAAATAGAATGCTACATAGGAGTGGGTGCCTACACAGCTCCTCTGTAAACACACACACAGACATGACGGATTTTCACATATTGTGAATAAAATCTATATTGTAAAAATCAGCAGTTCTACCATTCTAGATAGCAGGGTATCACCCATTAATTACATATATTATGCATCTGGAATGTTTATAATGTTTCTATACCAAGGGAGAGAAAATGATTGTTGTAGTAAGGGGAAAAAAAGTGATAAAATTATTAAGCTTATCCCAAATTTCCACTAGCTGTTTTTTAATTGCTGTCAACTGAGTTCAAAGCGTTAAAGGAACCAACATTTTCTCCTGTGACATTTTTTTCCTTAGATTTCTCATGCATTTCCTTTTCTGTGAAACTCTGCTTAGTAAATATTAATTTACCCTCAATTACTAATGACAAGTGAAAGAAACCCTTGCATTCATCAGGACCACAGCCTTAGGACATACGTTTGTCCTTCAAAGCGTTCAACCATTCAACAATTAGAACTAATAGTTACTCCAGGCTATCGAGGCTGAAACATGCAACGCTCTCCTACTGCCAAGCTCTCGGCAGAGGCAGTCATGGTGGTCTTACAAACTATTGACTTCACCAGTGAAAGTTGGGAAAGTGATTTGGAAAGTGGACAAATTAGACACAGAGTCATTATCTAAAATGTGAGAACACTTGAGGATTGGGGAGGGGAACTAGTCAATTAGTTCACTAATAACCATTAGCTACGCTGCCTCGCTTCTCGCATGGACAAAACTTCAAAAGCTGGGGATTTTGCTACGCAAAAGCAAAACAAAATAAATAAATAGAAAATGCTAAATCAGGAGCATAAAGGAATGATTGATACTTATACTCTGGTATGTTCCAATACAATACTGAGGAACTTTAAATGTGCAGCTTGTACCCTTAAGATTTCTTTGCTGGGAGCTTCACCTTTAGGGAAAATCCCCACAGCCTTCTGCAGAATGAGCTGAGGCTTTGTGTTTGGTTGTGGCTGCAGATGCGTATGCACGCACACACACGCACAAATGTTTCTAATGGAGACCTTGACTTCATACATCATTATACTCCCAATATAACATAAAGGCCAGTTTGCTTAAACAGCTCTGGTTGCTTTTCTTTGCAGAAACATAATATATAGTTTATTTTCTTTTGTTTTCTGCTTTCATTATTTAACAATGAAGAAATTCTTTCATTACAGTAAGCAGTACAAAAACACATAGTGAAACAATGAGTTTACTGAAATTGAGAGCTTTGCAGCCAAGTTTGGTATGGTACAGGGATTTCATGAATATGCAGATTTTGTTATTTAAAAGTGACTGAAAATGTTAATTGTATTTCCCTGCTCTGAATAGCTTATAGATTGATAAATGTCATATTTTTTTTCTTTTTTTATCAATTAAATTTGCAATGAAGGTGTTAATTTTAGCCAAACAGCTCCTTTTCCTCATTGTAACATTGTAGATGACTGTCTACAGTATGCTTACCAGTGTCACTAGTGTCATGTCCCACCTCTGCAAAGCATATACAGAGGATGATAAATAATAACTCCAGAAATGTGTTTACCAAGAATAAAAACTGTCCAAACTGGATATTTGCACATAAACACACATCAGAATTGCTTTTACCAGTCTTCTGTCACTACACTGTGTTGGGCAGTGAGCAAAGGACAAGCATCTGGCCCTTGCCCAAAACAATTTGCAAAGGAAGTGAAAGACAAGAGACAACCAACACCTGGGCATGACAAAGAACAGGGGAATGCAATGATGCATTACTGGATCAGGACATGTCTCTCACAATATTAAAGAAATTAAAGAAACTGGAAAAAAGAGACTATACCTGGCAGGAGGCCAGAAGATGTTGACATTTTGGTTAATTTCTAAGTGAGCAAAACCAGAGTTAAGCACTTGAGAGAAAAAGTGAAGCCACAGCATTATTTGTAAGAAATTATAACAAAAATAAAACCTGGTTAAGCATTAGTGCTGTTTTTCTAAACAACTTCCCAACAAGCCATCTGGCAACTGAAGATATCTAGACTGTAAATGGCTACACTCAGGCTTTAACTTAGTGTTCCCTGGACAACCTTCATCACCAACCACTGGTACTTAGAGATCACAAAGGACCCTCTGTGAAGGTTCCAAGTCATACCAGGATACCAGCACCAATAGAGTCTAGTGGTTACCAAGCTTCCACAGAATTAGATAAAAGACAATGACAATGAATTCTTACTTATTTTTAAAAATTCCATGTAGTTAATACCAGAGCTAACATCTGTTGGTCAGGAAAAAAAGATTATATAACTTTAATGATAGATTTTTTAATGTGCTGTGAATATAAGAAAACCTGAAGCATTGATTCAGATTTATAAAGAATCTTTCCAATACGGATTACTTCTGATATCCCATATATTATACGTAGTTTCACAGATTATAGGAGAAATAAATATAAACAAGAATTAAATGATGCACTGTTGGCTTGGCAAACTGGAGTTTATCTCTTGCACAGTGAAGCAACAAGGAGATTTCTAGCAGCTGAGATTTTCTGAGCTCTGTAAATTAGATATTTATAGAATGTGGCAAAATTAAATTACAACGTATTACAATGTAAGTCACAAACTGCTGAGCTATATGTCCGTTTGAAGCATGGCGATAAAAACTAGTATTACCAATAGGCAATGATGTTTTAAAATGTAAACAGCTAGTAGCCATCCCCTGGTTACTGAAGGATATAATATGAAGACAGTATTGGGATAAGTTTCTTCCTCATGAAGAAAATATTCCCCATTCTCCACAATGATCTTGGTAGCTGTATGCACTGCTGAATTTAAAGGAATGACATGAGAATATGTAGGGTTTTTTTGGCTTTTCTTTCCAGAAGAAAGAATTTCACCCTAGATGAAGAAAAAATATTATTATATGAGAGTTTGCAGTAATCCAACTTTAACATTCAACCCCGTTTCTTGAAAGAAAGTGGTGGCATTTCATCAGTTTTCTAACAACCGATCAGTTGGGGGAATTAGATTCTGGGAATCCAAGGTGGGAGGCAGAAATGGTTGGATAATGGCAAATTGCAACAGGCTAGGGAGAAATACACAAAATAATGCAGAGAGAAAGGTAGGAAAAGAAGCCGAATGAGAGAGACAAGAGGCGGGGAGGGGGAGTGATTTATGATAGTTTTTACCAATTGAAAATTCTTTATAAAGGCAGGAGACAAGAGTGGAGCAGCAGGTCAGAGAAGAAAAAGGGTTTTAGGAGGATGGGTTTGTGGCAAAGAGCTGGTAGATTCATCTCTAAGCTGATATAATGGTAAAGGGAAGTTAATGGGAGAATTCAAGTATCATGAAAGGAGTTTCTCAAATTTTTACATCATATGTTTTGAAACAAAACATAGCTTAAATTTGCCAAGTAAAATTTTATTCTTACTTGGCAGCTTTTATAGAAAACTGTCATAAATCCTAAATATAGCTAAAATGCTTGTTCCATTAAAACTATCTCATTCCTAAAACGGATTCATGTTTGTAATCAGTTTTGAAATATTTAAAATTAGTTTCTTCTCATCTTACCTTTCAATAAAATCTCAAAGAATGATTGTAGTCTGGTCTTATTTTAGGCTATCTTTTCTTAGACTGATTGGGAAAAAATGAGATGCAGCCTTCCTGGGATTCTGTTTTCTAACAAAGCCATCGCCTATCACCCTACCTTATTCATGCTGCGTAGAGCCTGTTCTGCTCACAATTCTCCTCATAGCAGTGGCATCCTTAAGTAACAGTTTCTTGCTGTTGTTGCATCCCAAGACATGTTCATGGTTATTTTTCTCTTCTGCTCTCTTCCTGAATCACTGTATCGCTACAGCTTTTGATCTTCTACTATAGGTCTCAATTTTGCTTGGAAGCCAGGGAAACGTGTTGCGACCCTCTCAAACTAGGCTTCTGTTGCACTGCTTTGATGGCTTAGAGGCTCTTTTCAGTCATATTTCCCTAAAACCACATACTACAATATTTGCTGATTCAAAGAACTGTTGTGAAATACAGAACTCAAACCAAGAGACTGAATATTTAAGTAATAGCATCTTCAGACTGTATATATGTGTTAGCTGTGTGGACATAAATACATAGTCTGTAAATTAAATACTTGGTTGTATGCATGCCTGTAATTCACAGCTACTCACTGACATGGATCATCATTTGGTATCATCACATCAATGATGTAATATTAGACAGCTACACATTTCTCTAATGTAATCAGACCCTTAAAGATCTCAGTAGATATGATTCAGATTAATCGGATATTCAGAATAAGATTAGCTGAAATGGATCATATGGAAGACATTTCGAGGAACATTTCTTCTGCCAGATACGTAAAGCTAATAAAGAGAACTGGGAAGTGGGAAAGGCTGTATGTTTTTCTTCTCTCTAAAATACTATGAGGGAAAACAAAAATTACATATTTTTCACAAGGAACTGTCTGTTTTCACAAAATAGATACTTTTCCCCCATCTTTAAGAAGGATATGTAAATGAGCTCCACATGCTGTCCAAAGTGTTCAGGAGCACTTTTGTAGGCATCAGCTACAGGCATATCATACCCAATATACATGGACCAATACAAATGGTACAGGTGCACATAGCAGCACAGACTTCTCGGGGATTTCCATATAAAATCAGGTAGGGGGGAAAAAATTAACTTTTAGAGACATGCATCTGGAACTTCAGACCACATCATGGCTAATTGCTTTATTGTGAAATGTTTCCTCTCACTGGGATTATTGTCAGTGAGGCTGCTTGTGTTGCTAAGCAGATTGTAAACCCAGCAGTTTGATACATCTGACATTATGCTCTTCTCTTTTTGTATGAAAAAAAAAAGAGAAAGAAAAAAGAAAGGAGGGGAAAGGAGAAGAGAATACTGTAGAGAGTAACTGATGTGTCAGAAAGGTTCTTTAGTAAATGAATACTATAGCAATGTATAGACCTATGCTACAATAATTGTGGCTCCCAAAAGTGTTACAGGCACCTTGTTGAATTTAAAGACAACACATTTGCTTCCCAGAGAATGTGCGGTTTAACTGCAGACCTGGCACAAGAAGTGTTGCAGTTAATGAATGAAAGGGCAAAAGCAAGGATTACAATTATGAGATTGTGCAATTCTGACATATGCGATGAATACTTTGTATGACCCCAGCACACTTCATCCCAGACCTTAGTTGGGTTGTTTGTAAATCAGAGAAAGTTCTGGCCTCATTGCCCTACAAGTCACCAGTTACCCATTTGGCCCTCTTGCCTGTTTTTTCCTCAGCCAAACAGCAGCAGGTAGCTCTCTTGGAAAAAGAAATACAACTTTAACCTATGTTTCTAATAAGACCATAACTGCTAAGTTGTTGGTTTCTTTGTAAAACTGGTAAAGACTGATATTGCTTTCATCAGAATTACTTTTTTGTATTAATTATCCCCTTTAAATCCCCACTGCAGTTTTATTGGATGGATCTGGTGGTAAAGTATGCCACAGAAGGCTCACTCAGAGCTGAACTCCGTGATACAGCCAAAGAAAGACTAAGAAGGCACTGCTTCTGGAGGGCAGGCAAGTCCTCTACTCCTTTTGCCAAGACTGGGTGCTCCTAAGCGTTTCTAAAACTTGAAATCTTGAACACATATTGCTTTGAAAGAGTTAACCAGCATAATTTCTTCCAGTTTGGCGCACAAGTTCCTGTGGGACATCCCACTTGCAATTACACCACACAGATGAGGTTCATTGCCTAGCTATAAGCATGGCCAAGCCTCTGTACACTGCATGAGGATACTCTAGAGCTGCCTGGGGATTTTCAACTTGCATGTCACTAATACTTTGGTGTATTCACAGGTGATAGACTTCTTCATAGCCTTGGTCCTCAAATGTCTTTATTAGTTATTCTGTAGACCATTTGTAATTACATATGTCCACAGGAACATATTTCTGTAACTCTTCATCTGGGAAGCACTATGTCTCTTAACAAGGGTCACAGGAGTCTCCTCAGGAGTGGTTCAGAAATGTTATAATAAGTGAATATATAAGGTGTTCGCATTTATGAGGTGTGGCTCTACATTTAAATGCAGATCTTCTGTGGTGCTTCTATAGGTTAGTGGTGCTATTGCCTCTTACTAACCATTGAAGTCAGAATTTTTCCCTGTGACTCCCTTAGATGCTTTGGTCAGACTTTGGATGAGATCTTTTCTGTGCAATTCCTCCTGCTACGGTAGGACCCAGCTGTTGTGATGAAAAAACTCAGTGAAGGAGCCACTGGAAGCACTCTGGAATTGGAGTAAATGCAGCAGAAATGTATCTACACTCAGAGATCATAAGATGGAGTTATAATTTATTCTTTTCCATCATTGTAATTTTAGTGTGGGCAGTGGAAAATTTACCTAGGGCACTTGCTCATTTCATACACATTTGTGTTCTTTGGCAACCACTGCTAGGACTAATTCGAAGACTCATTCCTTTAACTCATTAGCAGTGGTCCAACTTCTGCTGTTGCTCATTCTGGACACTATACATTCCTTTCTTGGAAGACAGCAAAACCTTATCCATTTGTTTTCTTCTTATATTCTGTGGTAGAAGGAAGAATATGGAAGAGTGGATCTAACATGTAAAAATACTCATTTCTCAGGTCAGTGCTCCCATAGGACCAGAAACATCACAGAATAGCTTTCCCTGTGATAGCAACACATTCTAGCCCTTCACAACTGGGAAGCACTGGCTGTGCTTCCAAACTGCATATACATTTCCTTGTGTATGAATGTGTTTGCATTCACATGTGTGTTCATATGTACTAAATACAGAATATAGCTTAATCATTTCCAATTTCAAGGGAATTTTGGCTGCAATTCCAGTTTTAAGTAACTGGAACAGTTCTTACTTTATATTAGCTTAATGGGTTTGCCTGTTTTTAATGAGCATG
>VZTL01014088.1:0-11060 GCA_013400535.1 Scopus umbretta
GCTCGGACTCTGCCCCCCGCCCGCCCGCGGCTTTTGGCCTGGGGGCTGCTGCTTCGCACCCGCCTCGGCGCTGCCGGCGCCCTGGGGTGGGGACAGGGGCCGGGGCTGGCCGGGGCGGGGCCGGCCGGGCCCCCCCTTCTCCTCCCCTCTCCATTCCCCGCCGCGGCTCCTGCCTCCGGCACCGCTGGCAGCCGCCGTCCGTCCGTCCGTCCGCCCGTCCGCCCTCAGCGGGCGTGGAGTGAGCGAGGAGCCGGGGGCTTTCCCGCCTGGGAGCTGAGGTGAGCGCCGCGGAGGGGCAGCCCCGGGCGGCGGTACCTGCCGCTCGTCACGGGCCGTCCCGCCTGGCCTAGGCGTCTGCTGCGGCTGGGCAGCTCGCTGAGGGGCCAGCCCCGTCCCGGGACAGCTGGAGGTGTCCCGGGTTACCGGGCTGTCTCCGTCCCCCGCCCGCTTCTCCCGCGCCGCCCTAAGGGCGCAGGTGGTGGGCGCCGCCCGAACGGCCTCGGGGCTGCGCGGCGGGAGCGGGGACGGGGACCGGCCCGGGCCAGCCCCGGGCACCGCCCGAGCAAAGACACGGCCTGGGCCTGCCCGGAGCGGGATCGCCGGTGGCGCCCCGGCGGGGAGAAGGGGTGGGTTAGACCGGGAGGGGAGCGAGACGGGAGGCGGCAGCGCCGGGTGCGCGAGTGAGGCGGTACCGGGGCCGGCCGGCGGCAGCCCGGGCCCTCAGCGCCCTCCCGCCGCTGCCCGGGGCGCTCCCGGGCACCGACGGGAGTGTTTTCCTTTCAGTCGAGCTTTCCTCTCCCTCAAGCGTTTTCTTAATGAGACAGCGAAGAGGAGGCGGCAGATTACAGAAGGGGCAAAGTGCTGCCCACTGCATAGATGTAAACCAGTGAGAAATGTTTCTCCCCAGGCTTTCCGCATAGCGTAGCATGATACGAAAGTTTTCCGAATGGAAGTGTGATTTGTAAAGTGTTGGCAATATGTAAAGCTTATCACACTTGTGCTCTTGACAAAAGTACTGCATGTCCAACGTAACATCTCGCCGAATAAAGTGCTGTTCTGAGGTGGTGCAAGCTTAGAAAGTATGTTGGCCAGGCCAGCCACAATGATCTTACCTTAGCCGCACTGTTCGCGAATGCTGTATAGGAAATCCCGCATTACAGGTTTTATTAAGCACTACAAGTGACACAAAAAAAGCCTAACTGTACAACAATACAATATATGTATATAAATCTATTTAGGATTACTCACAAGCTACAAATCTAAAGCCTGTCCTGAGCTTAAAGCTAAGCAGAGAGTTCTGTAAAATAGCTGCTTTTTACAGTCATGAGAGTAGAGACTACTGTCAACCTCCTGTGAAATGTGCTCAAAAGCTAGTTAGTAGAGGCTGCTTTTCCCAAAAGTTTGGTGCTAGCAGCAAGAACACATCTCTGGAAGAGTAAAGCAATATGTTCAATGTCAAAGATCTTGTGCATCGTCACAGACGTTATCATCTTGGCTCAAATCTCAAGCATCAGTGAGAGCAAGCTGGCAGGTATAGAGAGAAAGGGGAAAAAAATCCCCTGTTCTCAAGCCAGATTGATGGTGACCACATAGAGGAAATAGTATCTTAGGGGAAAACCACTAAACTGATGCATTTTATTTGTCAGATTCCTAAACCTATCAACTGTAAGAGTGCTGCATTTTTATGCAGGAATGCCGTAATAAGGACAAAAATGGGGCCTATAGTTGTTGAACTGTAGAAGTTAACTGGTGTTAGGCAGAGGTTAGCAGAGACTCATTTACACAAAAGTGAAAACAAAAGGTGCAAGGTTCTCTGAGACAACAAGGTCAGAGCACGTGAGACTACAGTGGAAGAGAGTGGCCAGTCCTCAGAAATTATGAAAATTCAGATGCAGGATGAACAGCATAACTGTCACTGAGTAAACAAGATAGTACTTAAAAGGAGAGCTCTTGAATACTAGGCCAAAGAAATATTGGAAGAAACAGAAGCAAGCAGGCAAACCACTATTAGGAGAAATAAATGAAAATATGCAGAATACCTAGTGAATGAAATACTGCTATAATAAAAAGATATTGAGTCCGTTTTCAAATGATGTAAACCCTGTGTGGAAAGTACAAAAAAAAAAGAAGTCAGCAAGCTCAAAGCAGAGATGGGAAAGTGGTAACAAGGAAGATGCAACAGAAAGACAGCATTTAAAAAAAAGTCCTCTTGGAGCCCAGTCTTATCCCAGTACCACCTATTTCACTGACCGAGCAGCTGACTGTTAAGTAGTATGGCCCAACCGGACGGTAGTTGTGTGTGTTACAGTTAAGAAACAGCAAGTAATGTTGCATTATGAGATTGTCACATAAAAGCATATCTGCCTTTATGTGAGTTTCTAGGACAGGTAAGTGACTTCAAAGTAGCATTGAGCTGGAGCAAAGGTAAGATCAGCCACTGATACTCTCTCTGCTGCTCATTGCTACCGTAATTGATGGCATCCATCCACAGAAAGTCTATGAAACCTTGATGCAGGCTGCGTTGCTGATACTGTTGTAGTCCGTAATATCTTCAGAGGGCTACAAACCCAGAGAGAGGGTCTTGTCTGGCAAAACAGCTGGCCAGGCAGGCTTAACATCATTTGTGTCAAAATGTATACCTGCAGCTGCCTGTAGAGATACTTTACCAAAAAACCACCAGTCCATGAACAAGAGAGAGGTCAACCCAACTACTGGAAAGCAATTGAAACCTGCAACAAGTTAAAGTTTGGCTTTTTTTCACAGTAATTGATATTTAATGATTTTAGCTTTGATTTTGTTTCCTTGGTTCTCTATGGTAAAGCAAGGATAACAGTATTTTCTCTTTTTACAGATAAGCATTTTTTTTTGTGGGAAATGTTACATTTGTGTGGATTTATTATGAAGTGCAAAGATTCATAGGACACTGTAAAAGAAAAAGTAGGGCTTAAGGAAAAAGATGAAAAGAGTATGGAATATATCCATCATGAATGAGGCAGAAGTCCTATGGAAAACAGCCTGTATGTCCTTGTACTGAAAATGACTATCCTAATCATATGCATAAAAGAACCAGAGTAAAATTGAGCACAAACCCCTAATATTTATTTCCTAACTTCTGAATCCTTGACTTTGCAGCTTCAATGGTCTTGTTACACATGATGTTGGTTAATTTGGATGTAATGAGAATATAGTTCGGGCTGCTCTAATTTTTTTATACCTCAGTAACTGTTGCTGTGTGTCAGCCTCAAACTATGGCTCATGTCCTGTGGTCTTTTTTTTATCAGAGTCCCTAAGAAATTGTCTTCCTTCTTGGCCCTTGTCTAGAAACTAAACGTCTAGGTTATCTTATAGTGCCAGCTTTCCCCACTCTGGCTTTTGACAATTTTATGAGCTGAGGTTTGGTGAAGCTTGTATAAAACCTATTCCTTTGGTGGTATTGAGTGTGTTATCCAGGGGTATTTTATCTTCTTTCGAATTAGGTAAGTATTCTATTGAGGTAACTGTTGTGATTACTACAACGTATAAAACATGAGATCAATTTGGTATATCAATCTAAATAACACTTTGTAGTCCTTCTATTATTGCACTGGCTGCCGAACACTTCAAACTATAGGAAGCTTGCTCAGAAAATGATGGGTTTTCGATAGCCATGACAAAATAGCAAGCTGAGCGGTTTAAGTCTTCCACTCGTGCATTAAGTATGATTTCAAACTGTGTCAATGTGTTGGATCAAAATGGATTTTAATCTGAAAATAAAAGGTTCTCTGCTAATACAAAGCAAACATACCAAATTTCAATTTCTATTTAATTTTCAGAAGCTGTTTGGATAATTAAATAATGAGATGGATAGTGGGCAACAGGAACAAATTTCTGCAAAGTCCAACACTTCATGACTAGCTTGGATTTTCCATTTGACACAATCTGTCCCTGCAGTATTTTGTTGCCTTACAATCTTGCTTATATTATTTATATTATGAAGTAAAAAAATGAGTGGGGTAGGAATGTTATTGGAATATTATGTTATTATTAGCAGTGTTGTTATTTTTTCTTTTTTTCTTTCTCCTTTTTTTTTTTTTTTTTTACAGATGGGGAACTGGGGCACAGAAAGAGACTTAGAATTGGACAGATGAATGAAATACTGTACAGTACATGTAGGGTGTGATCTCGCAGCATGGATTCACTGCCCTTAGGCTATTTATTCGTTAGTCAGTGCACTTGCAAAGTCTCTTCTTCATACTGTGGGATATGGATATACTGTGCATACACATAGGAGTCAATATTATTTATAGATTAGTTCTGGTTAGAAAGATGTTACACTGTCTAAATAATAGAAAGCAAGACAGTAATGTTTCAGGAACTGTACCTTCATTTGTTTTACAATGAAAAGATAGCTGCTTGTTGAACAGCTATCAGAGAGCAGCCAGGTTCACGTCCTTGCTCCCTTCTGAGTAAGTGAATGTCTTTGCTTACTCGGGAAATCTCTCCAAAGGAAGCGAGCCCCTGTCAGTTTGCTGTCGTCAGTGTTCAGTTTCCTCAAAATTAACCTCCCCATATTTGGAAGACTACAGCACTAAAAAATAAAAGCCTGTGATAATCTGTGCTATCCTAGGAAAAGCCCAGCCTCTTAAGCCCTGTTTGACATAACCACTGTGAATAATTTGCCAGATGTGCCTTACTCCAAAGGATTACAGCTTTTTTCTTGTTTGGGGGATGTAAAAGTTAACACAGGAGCTGGCCATTTCTCTGGATTTGTGAAGCTTGAGCTTACAAAAAGGTTGGTGCAGCACATTTGCACATAGAACTGCATATATGCTATTGGACCTAAGTCAGAGGTCACAGATGCACTGTGCAGTTAATTTATGCACGCAAAATCTGACTGTCTGGGACTGTAAAGGCCTCTGGTCGGTCCTGTGCTTAGGGCTTCCAGCTTCCTAAATCCTGGCAAAAGCTGTGGAAAAAATGGTCTAAAAATAAAGCTAAAAAGAATCTAGGTAACGTTTCCAATGATTGTCATCTATCCATGCATATGGGTAGAACTCCTGAGCTGAAAATGCATATGGCTTATTCAGAGTAGTCCTCCTTTGCTGAGATGTACACACAAACACTGGTCCAGCCCAGCTTGCAGAAGACACTGTCTTGAAAGTATAGCCAATATTTTCTTGATTTTTTTTTTTTAAAGTTCATTAGGTCTTCACTGTAGCAGGTGTCATTGTTTTTAATGCCTTTAGCTAAAATGGTGAGTATGATAGCTTTTTAAGAAATAATGATGCAAGGTGCTCTTCGCTTATTATTTCAAACACCAGTTATCCAGTAATTATTCCAGTTTGTACATCAGATGTATACTTTAATATAAACAGGTTCAGAGTGAAGAACAACAACGCTATGGAACAGTGTTTATAGACCATCCACAAACAGAAGAAAAGAGAAGACCTGCTGTTTAAAAGAAAAAAAAAAGAAAGAAAAAAAGTGCTGCATATACAGATCCTCAATCAGCATGAATGGCATTAACAAAGGATTCATTTGAACGGATGAAGTGGCTTATCACAGCTGCCTGGTGAGTTCTACAGATCACTAATTTTTTTAACTAGAGTCACTGAGATACAGTCTTAGCTATCAATAAGAAATCACCAGTTAAATCATTTGCAGCCTGTCATAAATTTGATAAGCCTATACGATAATTTCTTGTGTTTGATTGTGATGGCTGGTCTATAAGTTTATACCATTCAAATTTCAGGTACAACACTATTTAAATAGTAGGAAACGGGAACTATAATTGTGAGTCTGTTTTAAGAGGAAAGATATTCCTACATTCTAGTGATGAACAGATTTGGAGAAGAAAAAGTTATGACCACATCAAGCCTGAATGCCTGTCCGACAGTAATTTTGCAGATGAGGGAGAACTATTAAAAGGCATGCAGAAAAGTTGTAGAGGCTGTGATGGAAATACTGCTAGCATCTGTGGCTGGAGTTCTTTCTGGAGGAAAATGATTCTTAGGAGAAGATTAGGATCGCTGTGGCTAAGGATTTTCAGAGTGGTGTGTGGGTTCGTTCCATCTCTGTAATATCTTCTAGGAAAAGTCAATGGAATTTTCCTTCTTGCTTGAGGTCTTTATAAAACTTCATTCACCAGACTCTTTAGGAATGTGAAATTAGGCTTTTGTAAGCTGGGAACCTGGCTGAGCAAATGTACCTTGCTTGAACCTGACACCCTCGCTGCTAAGCAGTCTTCTGTTGTGCTAATATGCCTGAACTCTCTCCAGTGTCTTTTTCATGTTTATTTGTGCAAACCCAGGCTGCTTGTTATTCAGGTGTTTCCCCATGTAGCAGCCTTCTATCCCAGCCATCTCCCGAAGGTAGCCTCTCTTGTTGCCTTTTTTCTGCATTATTTGTGAATGACTTACCTCTAACAGTCTTGTGCTGATTTGAGTATATAGGCAACGTCTGTCTGGCTTCAGGAAGCAGGGATTTTGAAATGACAGGGAACAATCTAGCAAACACATGCCTGCCGTATATTGACTGGAGAAAGCAGAGACTACAGTGCTGTGCATCAAGAACAGCACCATCAAACTTCCCTTTCAGTTGTGCAAGGGGTTCAGGACAACTTGGCATTTTCTTAAATGAAAAATGACTCACACCTGGCCAATGCTGATATGGGAGAAAATACTTAGGGAGACTGTCTGCAAGTTCAGAAGGTTAGAAGCAAAAATGCCCTTAAATTAGTAATAAACACAGCACAAACCAATGGTATTGTCTGCTTTCTGGCTGAAGTGTTCCTCTGAAGTTCAACCATTTCTACATAAACTTATTTGATGCTTTAAAGGATGAACTACCGGGATGCACAAAACTTCACCACCATTTACTGCTGTAGCTGATCATCTGGCAATCTCACAGTGCTTAATCAGTCCTTTGTTTCTCATTTAGCACGAGACCGTATGAGCTTCTGTCTTCAGTTACCACTAGTTATTTTCATAAATATTTTGTTTCTGTAAAATCTGTGTATTTGAAAAAAAGTAGCAGGCAACATAGGTTTAAAAAGTATATAAAGTAAATGTACATAAATGGCTAAAATATGTTAAATTTGTCAGTGTTGAATTTATCAGTATATATCAGTGCATATACAGGTTATATAATTTGCAGTCTGAATCTATGAATAATTAATAATCACAAATCCAAAAAGACAAATAAATATAGCACATGCTGACCATTTCTTGATGGTGCATACCCCTCATAAATATACTCTTTTTTAAATAATCACCCCAAACAGGACTTAATCACGTGTCCACAGTTCTCATGT
Source organism: Scopus umbretta (assembly GCA_013400535.1). Lineage (NCBI taxonomy): Eukaryota > Metazoa > Chordata > Aves > Pelecaniformes > Scopidae > Scopus > Scopus umbretta. Next base: position 7,292 of record VZTL01014088.1, read on the forward strand.
TTTAAAGGCTACGTTGTTGTGAAGGTTGGATATTGGAAGTTTAGTTTTAATTTAGCTTTCTCCTTCTTTTAAATCAGGTGGCTGCTGATTGTTTTTTCAGCAGAAGAAACTGACGGGGTAAGTGGCATTGATATTTACTTTAGACAGGTGATAAATAGGATGGTAAAGTGCAAACAAGTAACACTATATACACCAAAATGACCTATAGTTCTGTGGGAAAACTGTGATGTTTCTTTCAGTATTTCTGCAGTTCTCACTTTCCTTTCTGTTCCTGTTGTTCAGCTTAACTATTTTGTAATTTTCTCCTTTGGATTCTTCTAGATTCTAACTTTGGCATCTTCAGATGCTTTTGGAAAGCTGCATATAAAAAAACCTCTCTCACGCACTGAGTCTGTCTGCTCCCTCATGAAGGCCCTTCAGCGGCTGTACATTATAGCATATATCATCCTTATTCTAGCTTTCATGTTTGCAATGCCCTCACTGAAACGTCTTTCAAGTCCATCCTCTTTGGTTTTTTCAAATATTTAAAAGCTTTTTTTGTTTTTTCCCTTCAAAGCCATCCCTTTTTAGTTGAACTGTCGAAAATTGAGGTATTTAAAAAAAAAAAAAGTGTTCAATTAGAACAAAGGGTAACAGCTTACGTGTTATTAGAAACTTGCATTCCATTGACATTCCAGTAGAGGCAAGTTTTTAATAACGAGATGGGAGACTAGTGCAGCGTAGATTAGTAATTTCATGGGAAATCCAGTGTGTGAAAGAGAAGCAGTCTGTGAGAGAGACCGTCATACCCTCTTGTTCTGAGGTTTGTGAGTACCAGATATTCTAAAAATATTGTAGATAGAAAGAACAGGATTTTTCCTCCTTATCTAATATTTGTCAGTGTTTTCTCCTTGAAAAATTGAAGTATGTGAACCTATTGTGTTCTGTTGGTTATTAAAACCAGTAACAAAACAATGTTGACCCTGAGAAAAATGAAGTCCACACTGAGCAAATTCTTTAATGTTATCACTGTTTACTTGTTTACTTAAGTTATTCTTAATCTTTTAAGTCCTTGTCATCCTTTTTGAAACCACTTCGATGATTTACATAGTTTTGCTGAAAAAATAATGTCACCTAGTGGACATTCCAACCATCTGAGTGAGTTTATAAATGCGTATTGGTATATGTTTAATGCTACACTTTGGGAAATAGAAAAGCATAATAAAATCGTGTTCACTTACCACACAATAAATTACTGCATTTACATTTTGTTGTGTTCTAGTTTTTCCTCAGATATGCTTTTTTCCCTCATTGCAATTTGATGAAACAAAGTAGTCACTTCTTTGCTATTAAGAAGACAGTGACGGAAAGTTTTACTACAAGAAACAAGTAAATTACTGGTAGGCAATGCATAATTACACCATGCACATACTTCTTTTTTCATTTAATTGACAAGAATTAAATACAAAGCTTTATCACTGAGTGGGCTTGGCACAAACTTCTTTTTTCATTTAATAGACAAGAATTAAATACAAAGCTTTATCACTGAGTGGGCTTGGCACAAACTTCTTTTTTCATTTAATAGACAAGAATTAAATACAAAGCTTTGTCGCTGAGTGGGCTTGTTGCTCCTCAGCCTGTTTTGTCTTTTATCATTTAATCATAGTTAAACAATCTCCTAACCTAATGTGACGGGTTACAAATTTCACATTATTACAAATTAAATTCTGACTCTGTTAAAATATTTCTAGATGCAGCCTATTTCCTTATATATAGTTATATTTATCTGTAATATTTAGCATTACTTAACAGAACTTGCAGGTAATGTCTTTCACCTTCTCCAGCAACAGTAATCAGCTTTTTCTTATTGCTTCTACTTTGCCAGCATGTTTATGCTGATGAGAGGTCCAAAAAGGTTAGCAGGATTTTAAATGTAGTATTGATGTGTGTATTCTATTAAGCAAGTGTTGGAAAAGGCTCATACGTGTCAAGCTGAAGACCTACACAATATTCTGATGTTTGCTGCTACAGCAAGTTTCTTCATCAGCAGGAAGTTTCCCTGTGGGTATACAAGGATAGCCAAATCCTTTGCCTTAGAAATCACCTAACTGGACAATATGTCAAGTTGACAATATTTGATGAAGTGATTGTTGTCTGTTGCATATGAATAAATCCATAAACTTTTCATTTTTAGGGAGGATATGCATATATTGACCCATGTGGCGGACAGGATTGTTCAGTTTGTCGGTGCTTTCCAGAAAAAGGATCAAGAGTAAGTGATAGTTAGAACTATTGAGAATTACTGTTGTAAATACTGTTTATTCCATGCACATTGCGGTTCTTTAAAATCAATATGGTTGATATAAATCAATATATCAATTAATCAATATATCAATATTCAATAAATCAATATTCAAACATAAACAAGTCTGAATATAGCAAACTAGCATAATTCTCTCACTGGTATGAAGTACAGCTATCATCGAAGGAAGCTAGCATTGTAAACTCGTTTGCTCATAAATTTGGTTAGTAATAATCACGGTGTCTTTTTTGTGTTAAGGATTCTTTGAAATCAATCTAGTAGTTAGACAAAGGTCATTTTGATCCATATTGATGCATATACATATACACATATGTACTTACGGATACATATTAGTTGATACTTATTAAGTTTAGAAATCTGGGCTCGTTTTCTACTAAGAGGCTGGTTAAAAGAGAATGTCTATGCCATTTACTAGTTTTATGAGAACTCTTAGGTGTTTCTTATTTGGGTTAGGTGGTTCTGGAAAATCTTGCAGACTTCTTATTTTACTAGCTTAATGCACTAAGTATAAAAAAAATCTGAATTGACTTTGCCTTATAAATAATTGTAAAACATTGAATGAAGCCAAGGCATTTTCATATTATACACTAAAATTAGTAACTGTGCATGTTGCTGTTTGTTAACTGAAATATGGTCCAGTGATGACCAGTGTGTTATCTTGGCTGTTCTTTCTCAAAATACATATCTATATAGTGATAGCAAACAATTTAAGTGTTACATGAGGAAAGGACTTACTTAGATATATGCCTTGATTAGTGAACAACTGAAAATTTGTCAGTTAGTGATGGAAATTGTTTTCTTTCAAAGTACTAATGTTAAGTTTAGGGTTAGAAAGCTTGAATGTGGTGGATCAGTTTTTAAGAACTGCATGCCCCATTTGTTTGTGTACAACCTGAGTTGCCGCAAAAGCAAGACACACCTTTTCCTTCCTGTGCTTCTGCAGTTAGCTGCATGCTTTGCTGTGTCATGATCACTGCCCTGGTGTCCTTGGATCCTATCCTAATCCTCCAGGATTATGTCTATACGAAAGTGCCCCATGCTGTAGGATTTTCATAATAGGGGCCTAGGATGTGTCTATCTCTGTAACACTGTGTTAACAAAAGGGCATCTCAGGAAAAGTGTTTTGACTAGCAGCATTGCAGTGTCTCTCAGTGCTACTGAATAGACTGTTTTGGATACCAACAACCTGATCTGAAGTGCCATTTAAAAACAACTGACTTTGAAATGAGAGGAAATTTCCCTGTTTCTGGTTCTCTCAGTAGCCTGGAAGTCCTGAATTACATGCCCATAATCAGTCAATGATAAATACTCACTGCAGTCGTTATGGCTCTTTCCTAAGCTGTCCTCCCCACCACAGGTAAACTGAACTATGATTCATGCATTTGCAGTTAGCTTTCTAAATAATTCCAAGGAGCTGGACCTGAGTGCCAAATAGAAGTGTAATAAACATTTAAAAAAGAAATAAAT